>CM032800.1:16455946-16638446 GCA_019155185.1 Beaufortia kweichowensis
CTAACTTCACCGCTTCCTTCTGATCTGATCCTTGTCGATGTTACTTAGAAACTCATAAAGCTCTTGCAATACTGGTCTAACGCCCACAAAGTTAGTTCCTTGGTCCTACCAGAGCTTTCTTCAGGTGACCCCTGAGAGCTGAAGCTGGTATGTTTTCAGGAATCCCTCCGACGACAGATCTTCCACAAATGTCAGCATGTACTGCTCTTGAAGCCATACAGCTGAACACCACACCCCAGATTTTCATCTTCTGCTCTCTGCGTTTTACAATATCTTTAACAACATAGGGACCGAAAAGGTCCTAACGTCAGTAAAGCCTCGAATGGATGCGGCTGGTTTAGTCCTGCTTCCAAGTGGAAGTTCACTCATCACCTGTTTGCACATTCTTGCTTTGATCTTCCTACAATGTATACAAGAATCAACAACATTTCTGGCAATCCTGAACCTCTCACTACCCATGCTTTAGATCTCACATGGAAAGAGTGTGCCAGCAACCTCTTCTCGTGGTTAGCTTCATGGGCCTCTTTCGTATGAGAAGAGTACTGATCCACGCCTTGTAGGGAACCAAGGGGTACACCAATCTCTCCTAGGTCAAAGCCTGGACTCTACCATGACATCTCAGGAGCCCTGAAGCCTCATCCCTGCTGACAACGAAGTCTGTTTTAGAGTGTGCAGTGCATGAGGAAATGTAACTCCATTTTGGGCAGCTAAGCACAAGTCTAAGAATGCAGTTTTATGCTCCTTTACTGCCAATACATGCCTCCCACTTTGCTGGCTTGGAGGCCCGGCCTACACAGGCCAACCACTTCTTTACAGCTCTCATGATAACGTAACCAACTACTCCACAAAGTCTAGTAAAGAGAACTGCACCTTGTTGGATCTACTTGGTCTATGAGCACGGCTCCCACAGAGTCTCCTTAGTCTCAGTTAAGGTCAATTCCATCCCATTTTTGAGAGGCACTGAAGCCCCCTAACTCCATCTGTGACTATTGATCTTCACCACCAGGACCGCCAGGATTCAACAGTTTCTTGGCTTGAACTCTGGTGAGGACTGCTGAAAAGGCCTTTTTCTGAGTCTACTCACCACCTCTCTAGCATCAGCTGCCACTTCTGAGGCGGACTTTATGGAGCCAATCCTCGACTGGACTAGACAGAAACCTCGGGACCTTTCTGCCACACAGAATTCTCACCAAGCAGTTCAGGAGAGCACCCTCTCGTGGACTAGATCAGCTGCATGATGTTGACTCTCGCTGGTACCCACCACCAGTCAGTTACAGATCCAGCCTTCTGAATCTCCCCATTCGGTTCGCAAAGAATGTCTGGAATCCAGTAGCTCTCTCTCTGGATGGCTCCAAGCACCTGCCTGACTGTCAATGAAATGATACCACTTCTCCATCCCACCTCGTCCATGCTTCAACATGTATCCCTTCAGACGTGTGGCAAAGACAGCTCCACATACCTCAGCCTTGACTGCATCACCCTCCTGGTTGAGAGGAGTTAACTTGGCCTTTGACTCTACCAGCCGAGTGACTACACACCAGCTGACGTCTCCCATCGTAAATTACAGCACTGCCCCATAGGACTTACAGCTCCGTCAGAAAACGTGATTCCCCAGGGTCTACCCTTCCAGCCAGAAGGTGTGGAGGCTTCTGTAGAACTTGATGCTACTCAGACGAAGCGTGCTCTTTGAACAGCTCAATTGCCTTTCTCCTGAGCTCTGTCAGATAGAGGTTCATCCCAGGTATCTTTAGTAAGCTTCATGCCAGCTTCCTGGAAGGCTCTTCTCACAAGGATTACTCTTTTCTGTTTCACAGGAGTTACCAAACCGATCGGATCATACAGTCCAGCTTTGATTTGACTCAGTAGAACTCTACGACGGTAAGTGGGCTTGGTGTTTTACTTCCACTTCTTCTTCAGTGAGGTCAATCTCAATTCTCATCTTCTTCTTCCTACTGGAGAAGTTGATAGAGACCGTCACAAAGAGTTTGTCCTCTTGCACGAGGTAACCAACCCCCAGGGCTTTGTTATCTTCCTCCCTTAACTGGTTGGGCAACATCAGAGTCATTGGCTTGGACTCTGTCCCGTCTTTCCTCCCACTTTGACCAGACCCGGATCCAAGGCTTGAGGTAGAAGCCTCCTGTTCTCAGTGCATCTTCTCCACTCCTCTTGAATCTTACTTAGATGGTTTGGGTCATTGTGGGACGTGAGGAGATCATCAACGAGGGAGTCTTCCTCGATGACCCTTCTTTCCTCCTTCATATCAGAGAACTGGGGTAGCTTTGTCTCTCGCGATGGCAACTGCACACACCCCGCAGGTTTGTCCCCTCATGTTCACCCTCACGACAGCTGCAATCCTCAATCTCATCCTCCTCGTGAGTCTCTCCATAGGAAACGATGCACATGGACTTCTTGTTCCTCCAGCCAGATCGAATTATACATCTTGGTGATGGCTGCATGTTCTCCTTCCCGGAATCTAAGGAGCACCAGCTCTGATGGGATTTAAGACGCCTGGGCCTTTGAGCAGAATGCCATTCTGCTAACTCCTCTGAACTCCTGGCTGCTATTCCAGACAAATTCGTGAGGCGTAGTTCACTGAATGGGGGTTTGGGGTGGTTAGGTGACTCACCCACCACACAGCACCTTTCCAGTTGTCCATAACATCCTTAGTGAGGCTTAACAGCAGCTCCCTCTCTACCATCTCGTGGACTTGCCTCATGTAAGCCTCTTTCCACAGAGGGTCTTTTCATTGAGCAGCTTCTCAGTCCCTCAGGAACGCTTGCTTCCACAGCCTTTCGGTTGTTAGGAAGAGAGACTGGAGTTTTCCTTCCAGGGTTACTTAGCATCCCAGTGGGACTGGTCGCTGTGTGGGTCTCTTTCTCTGAAGGTTAGACCTGCCTTTATTATCTCCAGCTCTTTCTCATCAGCCAGGGACATCTCCTTTCCTCCCGTGAGCACTTTCCACAGTTTACATCCTCCACAGATAGGGTCACAGGCAGCCCGATGCTATCCCACTTTAGCCACTCAAGGACCTCTTTATTGCTAGTAATGCTGTCGCTCGAACTTCTCTGTTTCCTTGCTCCAAATAGCCTCCTGGCCTTCCTATGAAGTGTTCTTCAACTTTGACAGCCACCGTTCTCATTGAATGAGCAAAGTGTGTCTTCGACCGCCATGCAGCCACCTCCACTTCTTCTCAAGAGATCTGGATGCACACCACTCACGATCTTGCCTTAGAGGACCATCCCACAACACTAGATCACGACCCCTTGCAGTCTTTGCGGAGCTAATCGGCCTTCACGAGTGCTGATTAATAGATCAATCTTTTTGGTGGGCCAGTTCTCCTGGCTCCACTTCAGGGAAAAACTGCTCTAGCCAGCTCCGATTTCACCACTCGATCCCACTTTGGCGATGTCTTCCATCCCATAGCAAATCATCTCATGGAGTTTCAGGGTTCCTCAGAGGTCCACACTTTTATTTTCACAAGATACCTTTTTGTATCAACTCTCACCTTCATTGTACCGACACCATACACAACAAGGGGAGATCGGTTCACCAGTCAGACTGAGCCTTTCTGCAGCCTGGTGTGTAATGTAATTCGTGTCAGAAGCGAGATCGACCAAAGCTCCAAGGCTGTCTCCTCTCTTTGTCGCGTGACAGGTACGCAGCATCATGAGGACTGGATGTTCTTTCAAGCCACTCTGTTCTATCAGACTCCTGCCAGAACGCACTGCCTGGCGCTTGCCTTGTTAGTACAGGCTCTGCGGACAGCCTCCAACTGGTGGGGAGTTAGCCCCAACTCAGCTTAACACAGCCTCTTGCTCCTCTGTCGGACCTCGAGTTTCCCCTCTTTTCCTCTGCTTTATTTACCTCTTAGTATCGTCCCTCTTTGTTGATGCATTAGGGCAAAGGAAATAGTGGTGGTCTGCTGGAGTGCCACCTTCTTACTGTGGCATAAAAGTAGTCAAGGTGGAGAAGAGCTTCAATTAAAGCTAAGCGTAAGAGCCCAGACTCAAGTACTGGTGGGAAAACCGACTCACGCCACCTGGGACAAAACCACCCAGGAAATAGAAAAACCCTTGGTTTATTTAAGTAGGTCTCCGCTGGTTCGATTCTCTCATAAATAAAGTGTAGGCAAGAAAGCGTAATAATTTATAAAAATAAAAATTTATTAGTTTGATCGTGGGGATAAAAGATCACTTTAAAATATCAATGAGCACACCGTGCAGCCACTCCTGGTAGCTCCATTATCAGTAACACATTCTACAATATAATAAATCACAAATCACACAATAGAGAAGAGACACATGACAAAATGTATAATTCCCAGGACTGGAGTTACTCCACGGGAGATCACCAAGGCTAGTAATCCCACTGCACACTGCCACCACACCTGCGCACACAGTGAGGTTAAATCACACAGTCATACACTTTAGAAGTGCCACACGGCAAACTTTGAAGTACCACCACCACCACCACTAAGATCCTTCTCCGTGGGCCCCAAACTCCTGAAAAATATACAAATAGAAATTCTTTAAACAGGCATAAATAACACATTGATGATAACATTCCTATTCAATAACCATACAGCAATGAATAGTGATCATTTAAATGCACCAATCCACACAATCAACTTCAACAAAACAACAAACTAAAAAGAAAAGAAAATATACTTTGCATTATAAAACAAACAAAAAAAGAAAACAACCACATAACATTCAAAGAAAAATCAAGAAAAAAGAAAAGAACCAAGAAACCGAATAATGACAATAGCAGCAGCAGTGATGATGATAGCAAGAGCAACAACAATGATGGTTATAGTAATAACATTAACAGTGATGATGATATGCAATAGCAAAGGGACGATGATGATAGCACTAGCAATAGCAGCAGCGACGATGATGATAGAATAGCAATAATGAGCAGCAGCGACGATGATGATAGCAATAGCAATAGCAGCAGCGGCGATGATGATAGCATATAATAGCAATGTAATAGCAGCGATGATGATAGATGATAGCAATAGCATAGCAGCGGCATGATGATGATAGCAATAACAATATAGCAGCAGCGGCGATGATGATAGCAATAGCAATAGCAGCAGCGGCGATGATGATAGCAATAAACGCCCGGACGAAAAAGGAGAATCCTTAAACAAATAGAGACACATACCGTAAAGTGAAGTTAGCATTATTTACGCAGTCCTACTAAAATTTCAATCCGTAAGCAGACAGATAAAAAGTAACCACTTACCCACAGCACTATGTGAACTTACATATAGTTCACCACCCAGAATAACCGGATAGGCCAAACTTGGCCACTGTCGAACTGAAGCACAGGGACTGCACATTACTCAACCGGCACCCAACAAGGGTGAGCTGTATTTGACAATTTAGATGGATTTCACCTACCTGATAACAGAGCAGTCACAAGATTCACTAACGAGGCAACCCGATGGCTGACACACACCCAAGTGCGGGAACAAAGCTACGATGACAAATAACTTAAGTACCACACAAATAATCATTACAACACAATTCCCAAGTGGCTACATGCTAACTGCACATACCTTACAGCACCGTCGACACCACAAAGAAAGGGAGGGTCCAGATGTGACGATCCCGAAGCAGCACCCAAACAGCTCTAAAATAGTGTACCCTCACTGCCAATTGGCCATCCCAAGTGCCAATCACCATTAGCAACTCCATTCATTCTGCCACATTACACTCTTCTTTACGACAGAGAAACTTTGGAGTGCAGCCACTCTCGACTCCGTGAACATCCAAACACTTTGTGCATGCTTTTACCTTTTTCACTTGAGCTTTCTTCTCTGTCAGATCAGCTTTTCTGAAAGTCTTACAACGAAACAGTTTACCTCTGTGATCTCCATCACCACACACGGCACATGGTAACTGCTTGGAATCCCTTTTGACTTCACTTGCTGAAGTCTTAGTGAATGACTTCTTTTCTCTCCATCTGTCACCTGGTTTCTCCCGGTGGCTTGATCTCTCAGCACTATTAGCAGGCCATGGCTTGCTGGGTAGCAGCTGCTCCAATCTCACGAGCAACGACTTTTGGTCTTCCAGGAACATCAAGAGCCTGTCGAAGCGGTTTCCTGGATGGACGTTGTTCACAGGGTTTCTCACACACATGAGCCACTCTCTTTTCATAACATCAGGGATTTTACTCTCCAAAGACCGAATCACCAGCTGATTCCGTACAGCGTCTTCACACCCCAGGTCTGTGAGGTCTAATACTGCCCTCTCCACTGCTAGAATCAACTCTAACGTCTCTCGTGGCTGATGGTTCTTTACAGCAGGTCGTGATTGAAGCTCCATCACAATCTCTTCGGCCGTTTGTGCTTTGTCACCATAACGGTTCTCCAATTCCCTGAAAATATCGTTTGCATCTCTGCAGCGCAACAGCTTGAGTTCACTTTTCACAGACTCACTTATACTGTCTAATAAGTGAAGTTTCTTGCATTCCCTTGACCCCGTAGGTTCCGCTTGCGCCTGGATACTTTCCCATTCAGCCTTCCAACGCCAATAATCCCTCCTGTCCCCGGAGAATTTAGGTAAGCTTATGGGTGTGAGCCTTATTTTTGGTCGGGCCCAGTGAAAACTGTTATCCCCACCGGCATACAAACCAGGGCTACTATATGGCGTGCTGCTACCTGGTCCCATGCTGAGATCGACAGGCGGAGTAGCGTGATCGCTCAACAGTTGTGGGCAAGAGTTGGAGGTAGGGCAAACTGACACCAAGTCCACTATCAGACCTTCTTGACTGCAGAATGGGCTGTAACGTTTGTTGAGGGTATTGTGTGCGGTAGCTGTGACATACCTGCTCTGGAGGTTGACTAGTGGCACACAGGAAGAGATGCTTGCTCTGTCTGTCGGCATGAATGAAGGAGAGCTTCGTAATATATACAGTTCCCGCCCCTCAGTGGGCGGATTGACAACAGCTGGCTGACTGTTAACAGGTGGAGTAGCAATAGCAAGAGATACTGGTTGGGTAAAGGTGATGCTATTTGCAGCTGTAAGGCTGTCAATATCTGTTGTGACATTCCCACCGACCGCATCATCGCCTCTCTCATCTTCATTCTCTGCCTCCTCACCTCCGCTTCATCGCTGCCATCGCCTTTTAGTTCTGTACTGTTCCTCTTCATAACTTCATTCTCTCGTCTGTATGCCCACCCATCCATCAGTTGCTCTTTATCCTCTCAATGATAAAAGAGCATCCATTTGTCTCTTCCATGTGGCCGATAATCTCTCCAAGTGTATACAGCCCCTTGAGTTCATGGAGTTTCCTATCCACCTACCCTCACTTTCGACCCTTTGCTGCGTCCATGGCACTTTACTTTGTGCCAAGCTCTTCAGCTCAATCAAAGCAGACTTGAACTGTTCTACGAGAACGTCTATGTCTGGCTCTGCATACTTAGACCACAGCATTTCCATGACCTTGCTCTCAGTTTCAAGGAATTTTTGCTCACTGGCATCTCTCCTCGCCAAAGCGTCCCGCGACTCAATGTCCTCACCTGTAGGGTCAATCTGGCTCAGTGCATCAACATACTCATTACTGACATCAAGGAGTTTGTCATAATCATCCTTCAATCTCGCTAACTCTTCTGATAACTCAACTGCACGTAAACGGCCAGCTCTAACTTCAAGGCGGTTTATTCTTGTTGTAAAGACTCTTTGCACATTTGAGCGTTTCCGCTTTAAACTCTCTAAATCTGGTTTGTCATCTGCCATTTCTGTCTCTTTTTCCTCTTCTCAGTGATCAGAATCACTAAAATCACTTTTTTAGCAAAAAGAATCGTTCAAAAGATTCAAATGACTCGCTTGTAAAGATTCGGTTCAAAAGATTCGACTCAGCCGCTACGTCTGGTAGCTGCGTTAATAGCCCTGCAGCTATTATTTTTATTCACACAGTCTTACTCACGGTTGTAGCAGTTATTCAGCACTTTAATGGCCCAGTTAGCTCTTGGCTTCGGCTCCTCCGTTGCAGTGGTGTTGTTAACGGCCGCTTCCTTTTCAGAATACGGGTCTCCGATCCCGACGTCGGTCATCAACGATGGCTCCTCCTCCGCTCGGTGTCCGTGAATTCTCTAGCACGGCTCCGATGGCGGTTTACAACTGTCCAGTTTTTTACGAAGCTACCTGCTATAGCTCAATAAACTCCCCACTGGAAGGGTTTCAGGACAAGCACGGTGCCGGACACAACTCGAAGCCACTTTTGAGCTTTTATTGCGTGCACATACACAATAATCATCCACAAACTATATGTGACGTTTTAGCTCGTCAGTTAACTAATCAGTTAGATTGCTAGGTTGTAAACCGGCAAGCGTACCAGTCCTGATCAACGACAGAATGAAAAATGAACCTAGGCGGCGCTTGCGCACTGACTAACTACGCATATACAAATACACAATCTAGTGACTAGGAACGATAATAAACATATCAGTAACCTAGTAAGATCATAATATATATATGAAATATAACATATATGTGCCTGCATTTAGAATAAGATGGTAAATATATATATACTTATTTCTTATAATACCCCAGAACATAATAATAACATCTATTGCTTATAATATACATACGCAAAATAATAGTGACACCTGCTGGTAAGTTCTACAGGAGCGTTGGAGATAAACACTTCGGGAAGCAGGCTCGGGATAGCGCTGGAGACTCAGCAGTTGTGGGTAAGTCCAAACGGTAGCGATCGTACAGGAAGAACATAATCCAGACTGGACGTTGACTGTGTGAAAGTGAGAGTCCTTTATAGTGGAGTGGTGATTGCCTGCAGGTGTTGATGATCAATAATCGGGAGAGGGTGAATGTTGTGATTGGGTGTCGTGGGAGCCTGGCGTGTCCGTGACAGTACCCCCACCCCACGGCCCGCTCCAGAGGGCCATGGACCCCGACGTCGTGGTGGTCGTCCTCTACCTCTGGGAGCCGGCTTGTCCGGGTGTTCAGCGTGGAAGGTTGTTAGTAGATTGGGATCAAGGACTTCATGATGGTTGACCCAGGAACGCTCCTCGGGTCCATAGCCCTCCCAGTCCACCAGGTATTCAAACTGGCCACCACGGCGCCGGGAGTCCAAGATCTCCTTGACCGCATACACCGTCCCGTCCTTCAGCAGCAGAGGGAGAGGGGGATCCACGCCAGGCTCTGTGGAGGGAAAAACAGATAAATGGTAAGGTTTAAGTAGTGAGACATGGAAAGTGGGGTGTATGTGATACTTGGGTGGTAGCTGGAGCTTGTATGAGACAGGGTTGATCTGCTCGAGGATGGTGAATGGGCCAATGAACCGGGGACTCAGCTTACGGCAGGGTAGATATAGACGGATGTCTCTTGTTGACAGCCAGACCTTCTGACCCGGTTGGTACGTTGGGGCTTCGGAACGGTGAAGGTCGGCTGTCAGTCTGCGTCGACTCAGGGCACGTTGAAGATGGTGGTGGGCTGAGTCCCAGACTCTCTCGCTCTGCCGGAACCAGTAATCAACTGCGGGGACATCCGGACCACGGGAACATGGGTGGTTGGTAGCCTAAAACACATTGGAAAGGGGTAAGATTAGTTGTAGGCTGACGTAGGGAGTTCTGGGCATATTCAGCCCAGCCGATGTACTGGTTCCAGGATTCCTGATGGCTGTGGCAGAAGGTACGTAAGTAATGGTTGATCTCCTGGATCTTCCTCTCCGTCTGCCCGTTCGACTGCGGATGGTACCCAGACGTTAAGCTGATGGTCACACCTAGGAGAGAGAAGAAAGCTTTCCACACCCTTGACGTAAACTGGGGGCCCCGATCAGACACTATGTCCTCCGGTATGCCGAAGTATCTGACGACGTGGTTGAAGAGGAGTTCAGCCGTATCCATCGCCGTGGGTAAGCCCTTCAGAGGGATTAGGCGACAGGACTTGGAGAATCTGTCCACTACTACGAAGATGCAGGTACACCCTCTTGAGGGTGGCAGGTCAGTGATGAAATCCACTCCTAGGTGTGACCAGGGACGGTTGGGAGTGGGCAGCGGATGGAGTTTGCCAGCAGGGAGATGGCGAGAGGACTTGGAAATGGCACACTCCTTGCATCCTTTGACGTACCTTCTTACCGTTGCAGCCATGTTGGGCCACCAGAATCTTTTCTTGAGGAGCGAGAGAGTCTCATTGGCCCCCGGGTGGCCAGTGCCAAGTGAGGTATGTGCAGAGTGTACCATGGGGGTGCAGTGCCGACGAGGTGGTATTGTAGTCCAGGCGGAAGCCTGGCGGAGGTTGCGGTGAGGCATCGGTGGAGGGGATAGTTTCCTCTGACCAGGAGATGGGGCTTACTATTGACTGTTCTGGGATTATGGGGTCTGGTTCTTCGGTGGACTCTGGTGCGAATGGATTCGGGAAAGGGCATCAGCTTTGGAGTTCTTGGGACCGGGACGATAGGAAATGGTGAAATGAAACCGTGTAAAGAATAAGGCCCATCTGGCTTGCCGGGGGTTAAGGCGTTTGGCAGCTCGGAGATACTCTAGGTTCTTATGATCTGTTAATACCTGGAACGGATGATGGGCTCCCTCCAACCAATGCCTCCACTCCTCTAGGGCTAACTTGATGGCAAGAAGTTCCCGGTTTCCGATGTCATAGTTGACCTCCGCCGGGCTGAGCTTGCGGGAGAAGAAGGCACATGGATGGAGGCGACTAGGCTTCCCCTGCTGCTGCGATAGTACCGCCCCTACTCCCGTTGAGGAGGCATCAACTTCCACCACAAACGGCTTGTCGGGGTCCGGGTGTACCAGGAGTGGGGCGGTCGTGAAGGCTACCTTGAGGCTTTGAAAGGCTTTATCTGCAGCGGGGGACCAAGGGAGGTGTTTGGGAGCTCCCTTTAGAAGGCTGGTGGAGATCCCGGAAGACTACGCCCACTTCACTTGGTGAACTTCACTCCTCCACTTCAGGATCTCTCCACTCTTCCAGGAGAGGATGGGTTGATGTAACTCCAACCACGGACGCCCCAGGATGACATCGGCAGTGGAGCCCTCCAGAACCAGCAGTGAAATCTCTTCTGTGTGTAACACGCCCACGCTCAAGGAGATGGGTTCCGCCCTCTGACTCACTAGGCGCCGGCTCACTGGTAAACCCGTTATGGATTGGATCTTGTACGAGGTGGAAGTGGCTGTGGTCTTAAGTTGGAGCTGCCGGCAGAGGGCGCCGGAGATGAAGTTGCCGGACGACCCAGAGTCGAGGAGGGCGGAAACTGAAAGAGAGGCAGAAGTGGCAGTAAGTGACACTATGGTGGTAAGAGGTTTCATACATTCAGGAAGAGTTATGGCACTCACCATGGGACGAGGTGGTCGTGTGGGGCACGCGGAGATCACGTGCCCTGGACCGCGTTCTGTGAAAGTCAGTCGGGAGGTGTCCACTTGCATAGGTTCAGTGGCTGGTTCTGGAGGGTAGGTGGTCTCTGGCCGGCGGAGGATGGAGGATGATGATGGTTCTCTGGGTTGGGAACTGAAACAAGATTGCATACGGGTTGCGGTTCTTATGGATAGTTGTATAAACTCATTGAGATCCATGTTATCGTCTAACGTGGCGAGCTGCAGCCTCACTCGGGGATTGAACCCTTGACGGTATGCTGTTTTCAAGGCATGTTCGTTCCACCCACTTCTGGACGCTAATGTACGGAACTGGAGGGCATACTCATCTATGGAGAGTCGATCTTGCTTTAGTTGGTACAGTTGTTCGCCTACAGAAGCATCCAGGGCTGGTTTACCAAACACCTCGCAGAAGTGCTCCACAAAACGGGTGTAGGAGAATGTGACGGGGTGTTCTTGATGGTAGAGAGATTCAGCCCATTGAAGAGCTTTGCCAGTGAGAAACTGGATGATGAAGGAAACCTTACGGCGATCGTTGTAGTATAAGTGAGGCTGCATCTCTAACGCCAGTGAACATTGCAGTAGAAAGCCGTTGCAATCCTCCGCCGTGCCAGAGAAGGGCGCTGGTTGAACCATGGGACTGGCGACTACTACCGGAGAAGGAGTGGGACTGGTGTTTACAAAGGTGGTGATCAGCGGTGTTGGTGCGGCGGTAGCGGCGGTGTGCTCTCGGAAAGAGCGAAGGAGTATTTCCACCAGCTCCCGAAATGGATCTTGCTGACTCATGGTGTGCGTCTGTTTTGGGTCCAGTCTTCTGTTACGAGACAGAAGGGACAGAGGCAGCAGATGACAGGTAGTTGTATTTATTAACAGAAAACTTCAATAACTGAAAGACTTGATAATAAACGGAAATAACTTTAACTTAAACTGTCCTTTGACTCTGACGACGATCAACACAGGAGAACTCAGGAACGCTTGAAACGAGGAACACAGGAGATCTCTGGAGCGTTGGAGATAAACACATTCGGGAAGCAGGCTCGGGATAGCGCTGGAGACTCAGCAGTTGTGGGTAAGTCCAAACGGTAGCGATCGTACATGGAAGTCCTTGTAACATAATCGAGACTGGACGTTGACTGTGTGAAAGTGAGAGTCCTTTATAGTGGAGTGGTGATTGCCTGCAGGTGTTTATGATCAATATTCGGGAGACGGTGAACGTTGTGATTGGGTGTCGTGGGAGCCTGGCGTGTCCGTGACATATATTTCATATGTGTGCATATATTACATTTCCTTATGGATAATATATTTGACCTATAAACAACAGAAAACACAATTTGATAGCAGTATTATTACAAGAAAATATCCATTGTTAACCTATGGGGTCAAGTATTGTATGAGTATTGTTTGCTCCTGCAACCCTTTAAAAAATCTTAGGATATCACTTTCTTTGTGGATATATTTATTATATGTATATTTCATATGTGTGCATATATTACATTTCCTTATGGATAATATATTTGACCTATAAACAACAGAAAACACAATTTGATTGCAGTATTATTACAAGAAAATATCAATTGTTAACCTATGGGGTCAAGTATTCTATGAGTATTGTTTGCTCCTGCAACCCTTTAAAAAATCTTAGGATATGATGAAATGTAGTCATACAAATGATTTTATGATACCGCTTAACCCCAATAAAATAAATGTATAAAGGTAGTTATTAATGAACATATATCAGATATTTTACATCTTTGGTAACAGTTGACAATTTCAGTCTAAGAATTGTGTATAAATATGGAAACTGGTTTGAGATTTACTTTTCCACCAGATATGATAAAAATGGTCCATGATAATACTTGAGCAGTATTAACAAAATGAGCAGCATTGAAATATGTTAACACACATTGTTCTTTGAGCACATTCTCTGATGGAGGTCATGTGAAGCGACAATAAAGCAGGCTAATTATGACCTTGAAGTTTATAATTGAATTAAAAAATGTACCCCAAGACTGCTTTTAGGAAGTTCTTTGCACAGTGACCTTGTGTCTACATAAGCGTGACCATTGTGCCATAGACTGTCTGAATATAAAAAAGTCAAAAGGCACTATTTTCTAATAAGGGTAATTATGGCACCTGCACTGTTCCAGTAGCAATGGACATTACAACAGCTCAGCAGACAATGAATATGACTCTCTCCAGCCCACTGAGAACTGCTGACTTTGTTTCCATCATTTCAGCTCTAAATGATTGTCTACTCCTCCTATTGCTATTCACTCAAACCTGTTGTTATTTCATTTAGTAAATGCTGCACTGATCAATATCTTTAACAATTGCCTCATCAGCCTGATGGAGATGAGCATTGTTCATTTAAGAGTGTCCATTGAAAGCCATCTGCCTTTGTATTTGAAACAATGCAGGTACAGTATGGCTTCCATTCCAACAATGTTTCTGTTATATTATTCAAACAAATGACATGTACACTATGTAATTAATAATAAATAATACATATTTTTTTGCCAAGTGATATGTATTTTTAATTTACAATTATAAGCTGTTTTATCTAAAGCCTTTCACATTGTATTCAGTTTTGCATTTTATCAGTATCTGTGCTTCCTGGGTTCGAGCCAAGAACTGTTTTTTTTGGTGCATTAATTGAGCTAGAGTTACAAAAATTATATATAAAAATTAAAAATAACAAATAACAAGTTACAAAAATTACAAAATACAAATACAAAATACAAAAACAAGTTACAAAAATTAATAACAAATAACAAGTTACAAAAATTAAATATAAAAATTATAAATAACGTTTTTGCTAATTTTACAATGTTTAAGGTTACATTTGTATGCATTCTTCTGTAGTGCATACAATGTATTCTTCTTTCAGCAAATGCAGGCTGACAGTAAAACAACTCTGAACTCCAGCACCAATAATCGTAATATTAATAATACAAGAGGCCTATGGCTATCTGTTGCAGTCAATGGATTTATTTGTTTATGTCTTGAATGGTGCTGAACACTTCACTAATGCACTTCAAGAATGCCTCACGCTCAGACACGCTCCTAATGATTTGGCGAGTAAATAACACTCTGCAGTGAAGGTCTTATCCTGCCGAGCAGCCTCCACCGGATACATCTTAATAACTCACCCTCTGAAATCCAGACTTCAATCTGTCCGGGCATCCCGCGGAAGCTTCGTGTGCATATGTGTGTGTGTGTGTTTTATTCCTGCGCCCTGTAGATGTGTTTCTTAGATCTGAGGAAAACTGGTTTATTTAAAAAGGAACTCACGTATATAGTACTCTAACATATTGTACCAAGGGAGAAAACTTAACATGAACTAAATTAATTTAAAAAAAAAAACTGTGTATTACCGGTGTGCCAAAAACACAAAGTCTGACATGTGTTTTAAATTTGAAAATGATATCATAAACATCGAAGCATCACTCACTGCATGTGTGAAATAGTATTTGTTTGCAGTTCCAAAAAAGATGTTTGATTTACAGAAGTTGAGAAAAACAACACAACGTATTTAGATGGTACATCATCATGCCTGTTTCACCTCTACACTTCTAACACACAACCCTAGCTACAATACAACCCAAATTTGCAAGATGGGTTCTGGGTTTTTGAGTCGTTTATCTTGGGTTTTGAAAGCATTACATGTGGTTGTTGGGGTTCTTTGGCTGGTTGCTCTTCATTTAAGTCTACATAAGGGTCTCTATATTCTGTTCTCTACACGTTAGGTTCATTCATCTTTGATGTTTTCAAAATAAGTCTGATCAACTAAAAAGTAATATCTCATCTCGTCACAATGAGTAACATGATTTAAAGAACATCTACTTTTGTAGCACAAATTGGATAAGTTAGGAACAGATGTTTAATACTAAGCACAAAGAGTTTATTTAAATCCCTAAATATGAACATTACCAATAGAAATAAGGATACATGCAGGATGGTTGTTAAATAAAAAAAACTGCATTATTGTAGGTCATTGTAGAAAAAAAACAGTAAAGCATCAGGCTTCACTCGTATCGAACGCTCTGTGTCTCGTACCGCATCAGACACTCAGCGGTACTTTGGTGCGGTTAATGCAGTGAAAGTAGAAGCTGCATTCAGATTCACATTCACTGTGCACTAATGAAAATGTAGTGTTAAGCATGAGGGCACTTCATACTGCTGCCTTTCAACTGTTTGCACTTGCCAATGATCAGCCCAACAGAGACGCAAATGAACAGATTGATTTAAGCTCTCCAAGTGGCCAGACCCCACTGCACAGCCAAACCCCATCCATCAGCAGCACGCACAATAGCTTTCTCAAGCGCATCGCAGGTAAGAATCACTCCATCAACTCTGGGTTGGGAGACAGGATGCCGAGACTAACTACAAATGAGACTGGGCTTTCTCTCTGCCTCAAACTAAGAACTAAGGTCGTTGGAGCGTGAGGGGTAAAAGCTACAGGAGAAACAAAGAAAGAAGGAAGCTGACGTACCGCTGGTGCCTGTCTGAAATCACAGGATCGTTCTCATGGAAACCAGAATTCACCTGTGGAGCTGTCAGAAATATCATCTCTGCATTCATTGGCTAGAGGCGGTCAGATTGTGTCAAATGTATTTCTTTTCAAAAATAGGGAGGTTTTTTTTCTTTTTCAACCACTTAGCCTCATTGAATCAAGTCAAACGTTTTTGTGTGTGTTCAGGTTGCAAACTAGCCGAATTTTGTATGGCTCGGATTAAGCCATTAAAAAAAACAGAAATGATTTGGTCCCACTTTGGGTTAAAAGCAATTAAGATATTTTAATTATTAATAAGTAATATATTTAATATTTATAATTAATATTTAAAAGCTAGTACGATATTTATTTATGATATAAGCTAAATTTAGCTAAAAAGTGTAATTTGCAAAAGGTGAGAACATTCAGAGGAAAATCTCTTTAGATGTTTTATTTTACTATACTACATTTCCCATAGTGCACTATAGTCTTATCATTGTCAAACATTTACACCTGTGCCTTGTTATCGCCTTGTTATCCTGTGTACATATACCCCCTTGTTTCAGTCTTGTTTCGTCAGTCATTAAACGTCTACTGTTTTGTTCTTGTTTTAGCCTTTGCAGCTGTTTTTGGCTTATCATTAAAATACGGCATTTGGATCTGCCTTCTCTACCCTGTATCATAACATCACTACCACATAAGTTTGGTTTACTTGCTTAAATATTGGGTTGTTTTTTCACTGAAACTGATCAAGGGCCCATACATACTTTATTGCTGACACTCTTGGGTGCTTTATTAAGCGTTAAAGTGGGTCATAATTTACTGCTGATGTATTGAATCCACCCAACTGGATATTCATTAAATGGTCTCCTTGTGTGCTTTAAAGAAGAGAGTCATATGGCTTTGGAGAGATATAAGGGTGAGTAAATGATGAAAAGATTTTCATTTTTTTTGTGCGCACTGTTTCTTTTATAATAATGGAGGATTTGACTTATTGGGAATGTTTGGCCTCCCACAGGCCCACATCCAAACACACAACAGAAGTCAATTTTATTGCGAGACCTTTAAACTCTTTCAAATAAAATTCTTTAAACTCACTGACTGGATTGTTCGCAGATATTAGACCATTCATTTAATTCTTTGGAACACAGGATCAAAATAGGACAAAATGAATGCTAGAGAATGTGGAAAATTGACCTAAAATCTATTATACACAACCTACAAATGCAATCTATTGTTTGGCAGTGATGAAAAAGATCTCTATTCAGCTTGTCGATCATACACATTTTTCTACCCAAAAGAGTATCAAAGCACTTATACTTGTAAAATTATACAAAAGCACCTAAACTACCCCAAAATCCCAAAAATTACTATGCTTTTTGGAGATATACCATGTAAATTCCAGGGTACATGAACACTGCAATCAACAGTAATTTCATTTAGTACTAAATTTTAAGTACTCACGTCACCTAACCATGCAACATATTTAAAGGTAAATGAAAATGTAATGCTCTTTCGTTATGTGTAAATTAGATACTGTCTGGTTACCTGTCTACTAGGTCAATAAGAAGGTAAATGTCTTGGATACTGTTCTGGTTATAAGAGGAAATCATCTGTAGCATACAGTTACAACACAGCACCACAGCACATAAGTCAATAAAATGATAAAATGCTGCTCACCTATATGTGTAGCCTACCCCTACACAATACAGATAAGGTTTTTTTACATGCTGTGTACCTCTACCGATGACAGGAGCTTCTGGACCAAAAAGAAAAGAACAAAACTGAAGCCCTGTTGAGATGTACCTGATGCTTATTATGTCATAAATCCAGGTTTTCTCTTTTGCATGCAGCAAGTGTATGTGACATCCTGGCAGGTCACACCAAACTTAAAAAGACGCTGTGTGCTATATTAAACCCAAGGGAGATTCTGTCAACTCATAAGAAAATAAATATAAATGTAAAATATGATTATTTAATATTAAATATAAATATATTATTTCAAAATAAAAATAAATCTGCTTTAAAGCTTTTCACCAATTTGTATCATTGTATTGATTTTTTTAATCATAAGCATTTTTTTTTGCAATTTGCTTCATACACATAATCAATTGGCAGTTAGGGTTAGTAAAATGGAGAACGTTTTTTATTATAAAGTTTTGTGCTCACCTTTGACCTTGATGTTTCTGATCTGCTGTGCTTCATTTAAATGAATGTGTTCACATTATTCCATGCACTGAGACATTCTGAGGTTGGGACATTTTTTTGGATAAGGCTATTAATTACACACTCAAGATATCACATAGGCTTAATGCTTTTTAATAGGACAAAAATGATAGAAAATCATATTGAAATCCGTATCTGTTAATCTGCTGTCTAATAAGAGAAGAGTCGTCTTTTGTCTTTGGCTCTGACTGTCCTTGTGTTACGATGAGGCAAACCACCATCCCTGCCAATGCCTCCATTTATTGTGTCACTGAAAATACAAATCAGTTCAAAACAGTTTTGGGCTCTAAATGACTGATTCCACTGTCATAAATGTTTTACGGGAAGCAAAGTGAAGCAATTTACGCTCGCCCTGCCTGTACAATATCTGTGTGGAAGAGGAGCAAGAGAAGGATGTGATGTGAATTTCAATCCAGATATCTCTGTTTCAGGGTCAGTCTGAACTTCTGTAATGTTCATGGTGAGAAGGCTTTACTTTGATAAAGTGATATTTGGTGATATGTGGTATAATGTTCAGTACTGTACACTTTGTACAATAGCAATGATAGTAATTAAAAATAGTAATTAAAAACCACTCTAAATAACAAAATATTCCTAAATAAAAAATCCTAATGCAAAAGGTGAAGTTTCAAACACAATTTTCACTGCACAGTGCAATATAAATGTGAGAAGCAGCTAAACTGCTATATATTATAGTGTTAATAGGGAGATATGTCATGTGCTGCAGTGTTTTCTGTTTTCTGCATTTGTATTCCAATGCATTTCCTATCGAATGAGGAAGTTGGGAGATGGGCTCACTCGAGTAGGAAACATGGAAATGCTCTTGCAAACAAGATGATCATTAATATGTTTAGTCTGTTTTTCTGGAAGAGAGCACTGTGAATTTCAATGGTGTATATCTATGCATTTGTTTTGTTAACTCGGTAAGAATCTGCATACAGATGACCTCGGTGATGTGGTTGTGATTCCATGGATCTTTCAAATGTTTGTTACAGGGTGTAACACTCATTGTAGCTTGATTAAAAACAGAGTTGCTCTCAAACTTAGCAAAGAAGCAAATGTAGACTTTTGTGGACCAAATGTCACCGTCTGAGCCCGTCTCATTGCTGGGCTTCACGCTGCAGAGCCGAATCAAACATGGCTTCATATAATGTGGGAGAAAGCAATCGCACCGGCAGATCAATAGACTTTTAATCTCATCTCTGCGGCTCTCTTCAACACTCAGCCACTTCTGTCTTCTGGCTAAATACCTAGTGGCTATGTGCTCCACCAGACTTTACCTCATATGGCCATGCTGTCTTTTTCTTAAATCTTTCTTCCTCATTTGATTTGTGCAACATTTTTGATAAGCAATTTGAGATCTTGGTTTTTCAGCAGTGTAGATGCAGTGCATCAATAACATCTGATGTCCCAGCTGTTAAAAGGAAGACTGTTTAACTGAAGAGCCATCTGTGAATGTATTGGATAGTTATGTCTTCCTTCACTGACTGTACTTTCTGTGCTTATTGACAACATGTCTCTCTGTTTAGTTATATATAGTGCTTTGTAGCATAGCGCTGGGTTGGGTAGATGACATGCTCTGCCGTTTATTTCTGCTCATATCATATCAAGACTGCAATGTGGTTTTTTGTTAAAATAAGTATAAATAAGTAAAATAGTTATTAAAGTTACTTACATGAACATGAATTTACAAATATGAAATGAAATTGACTACATTTATCTGATGTACAATGCTGGTGTTATTGTGCACTACTTATAATATGTTTCACTTTTCACAACCCATTAAATTTTTGATTAAATCACATTTTTCACAGCACATTAATGACATGATGTAAAGAGTTTTGTTTCCTTTCATTTGAACCTGGTCTCTATAGGACTGGACTTTTATGCTAAATGTTCTTAAATAAATCACAAACACAATAAAAATCACATTCCCCAAAGCATTTGTGGAGATTGAAGAATTATTTTACTCACTTTTTTGCATATTTCTGTGAACATTATTCACTTGCTACAAGTTGCTGTCAAGTTAATAAAGATGTTTTTTTTACACTTTATTTCTGTAAAGTAGGGACATTACTTGGATTTTATGCCTGCTGGTATATGATGTGACTACACAATCTATACCTCAAAAACATAATGCAGGACCATTGATGGTTATTCTTTTATATAAGTTCTTTTTTGTGAGGCTCTTAGATATTATAGACCTTACAGAAATATAAAATAGAAAGGCTCTAATCTCTATTTGATGACAGTAAAATGCAAGAAATTTAAAACATCTGTGTGTGTTCCAAGTAATAGTGTGCTAATGATGTTTGGTCAGGTGTCTAAGCACTCAGGTTTTTCTGGCCTGGACCCTTCAGCCAACAAAATGGTGTAATGTTCAGAAGCAGAAAATGAAAGAGAATATCCCATTCAGTTTAATATGAAGTGGCAGCGTACGGGGCATTTCTAATTAGTGTCAGGCTCGAGTAATTATAGACTGTGAAGAAGCCTTTAATTTCACATTAGGTTAAGGAAAGGATGGAAAACAAGTGGGAGAGCTTTCTCTCTTTCTCATTCTGTCTGGTCAGACAAGATCTTGTACCTTCAGCCTGAGCCAAGCTTACATGCTATACGCTCCTAAACATAAAGGTGTTTTATAATGCCATAAATAATTTATCTTTGGCAGTATGGAATCTTCTTTTTTTACCAAAGATTTTTTGTAGATGAAAAAAGTTTCTTTAGAATATAAAAGGTAAGAAAGAAATGGTTTTTCTTTTGTCAAATTAGTTTTTTATTCAGTCATCAAATAACCTTGCAACAATCACAAGTTCCAAAGGCTCCCAAATTAAAATATATAAACCTTTTTTTTTATTTTAGGACTGTAAACAATTAATAAATATGATTACAAATGGTTGCAAATGGTACTTGGGTTTTTGCCTAACTAGTACTTTTGTGTAATAACATTTATTCAGTTTTTTTTTGCTAAACGTTATGTCTGAGTAATATAGATACAGTGGTTCCCAAAGTATTTCAAAGCCCATATGGATGGGTGCTCTTATAGCAGTGACATTTGATCACAAATGATGCTAAACCGTCATTTAAATGATGCTAAAGCTTCATTTGTTAGTTTCTTAAAACGTCTCAAGTCCTTTTAAATATCTTTTTGTAAATATATTTTAATATCTTGTTTCTCCACTTGAAAGTATCTCCAGATAGGGGGGAAATAAAATAACATTGACAGCAGAGCTGCAGGGGGTGCACAATTTATTTTAAGGTCTGCTGTAAAACATTTGAAGAACAGATGTTTACCGTTTTGCAGTACTAGTTTATTAGCTACAATTCGCACATTTGCATAAATGTACTTTTACAATATACCGTATAAATATGTTTTAAATGTTTACATTAAATCTCTTTTACATCTACAGTTTATATCTACAGTGTCTACAGTCATTTTAAGATTTATTTTCTATTGTTTACTGTCTCTTTTGTCCTTCACTAAACTTCAGATTGGACACAAATCCATTTACACTTCACATTGAGGTCTTTGATGACTTTGTAATCCAACAACATTTTATAAACTACAGAGATGATCGCATGATCAAAGATGCAGGAAGATGCAGGTCACGTGGGCTTTGGTGGGTCACATTGCAACTGTCATTAAGATAAACAGCAATTACACTGCATTTCCTAATGGCAATGCTCTATATTGGGTAAATATACACAACAATTAAACCCCAATTCTACTTAAATTTAACCCCCAGCTCTAGTTAAATAATTAAACAGACTAATTAAATTATTTCATTTAATATCTTAATTTTAAACATGTCCACATATTTATGTACTTGGTGAGTAGCCATATAACAAAATCAGTCAGTTCATCACTATGGCAACATTCACATTTTAAGTCCTGACTACCCCATCAAGGTTTATTTAGCTAAAATGTACAATATTCCTTGTATTATAGACAACCTTAATTGAGGTAAAGCGTTTCAGAAACAATCAAACAAAATTGATGTGAATTTAAGAAGCCTAACTATGATAGAGCCAAATATTTCTACATATCAGAGGAGAAAAATATGGTTAAAGTCCCCTGCCTGTAACCCATAATACTGCGATAGGCTCCTAACAGAGAATAAGCAGTTTGGAGAATGCATGGATGATGCAGACTGCCGCTTGTGACAAGTGCTCATATCCATAATATCTAAAGTGTAAGATCCAAGAAGGTTAGACACAGTTTTGTAAAGACAGGATCTGTAGTTACATGAAATAAAAAATAGACAAAAATCTCTTATAAATATGATTTCAGTCCACCTATTGCATTCATTGTCAGGACCAGCCAGTGTATGTGGATGCCTTATTTATTTTTTGCAAAGGTAGTTTCACCAAAGGCACTGTCTCCGAGTGTGCAATCACCTGGACTTCAGTTTCTACTCGTGTGATTAAATCTGAATTAGAGTGTGCTGTAGAAGTCAAATTACATAAAACAAACCCCTGGAGGCAGTCGCTTCACATCCGCAATCAATGCTTAACATATATTTTTCCCCAGCTGGCGATTTCACACAATTATTTGGTGCAGGGAATGATGAGAGCACTGCAATCTTCTTCTCCCAAGCAATCTTCTCTCTCTTTTGGCTCTTTGTAATCCTATTCCCTTCTGACAGGCAGCATCTAACCAGCCCTTATTAGGACACACTACAGCGGTGAGTAAAAGGTAGACTGTGAACATTCACACGTTAATATCCAACATCCAGGCAACAGAACCTCTGACCTGTAATCTAAACCTTTTCTTTGTGGGCTTACATGAATTTCTTGCCTACTCATTAGTAAATGCCCCATGGCACATATGCAGTCAAACATAATGACTGCTTTATTGTATCAGCAATCATGATTCATTAATCCAATCTTCACTGTTGCAATGCTTATAAAATAACAACGAATATCTTCAGATATTATTGATCTCATTTTGCTTCTTCAATCATCTTAAAGTCTGATCTACTTTGCTGCACACGTAAACTTCCAAAGTACTGCTCACTCCAAATGTGTTCACGTGTTTCTCTCTGATCCTGGCACAGCAAAGCCTCCAAATCATCCTTAATGATTCAACGGTACATAGAATTCTGCTCTTCTGAGTACTGATAAAGCCTCCACTGCTTGAGTCAAGTTTCTGGCTCTCAAAAAAAATCATTATTAAATTATAGTGAGAATTTTAAGTACTCCACTAATTTAAGAAAGCAGGCCTTTGATTTTTTTTCTTATTATTCCTCATCTCCTTGTGAATTTCACAGCATGTCCTAACCGGTTGCAATAAGCAGTTTGTCTGTCTATATTGAACATAAAACTTGTCATATATCACGACACAACCGCGGTCAGTTAGATCATATTTGAGGTTAACATACAGCGATATAGTGTAGTTTACAATAATATTTCAATGTGATAGAACATGTCAGGGTTACCCAGCGCAACACAGCATGAATAGTAACCAATTTATAGACAAAATGTTCTGCCTTGACCTGCTATTCAAGGACCTAACTGCGATTCAAGTGGATGCTGCTACTACTGTATCAAGGTACAGGGTTCATACAGTCATACAAATCCTGGAAAAGTCATGGAATTTTAAAATAGCAATTCCCAAGCCTGGAAAGCTTGGAAAAAACAAATAAAGCCTTTGCAGTAAAACATTCGACATTTCATGCTATCTAGCGTTATAAATTGTTTTACAGGCTTTTGTGGGTTTTTCAAAGTCTGTGTTTTCCATCTTATGGAAAAAGTTTCTTTTGGCTATGCAGGGGTTCAGGCATATATGATAACCCTGGTAATCTACTCTCTTATGTGCTTCTGTAAAAACAATCTGTAAACAATCTGTAAAACATTAGGGAGATCTGATACTCAAGGTCCCTCTCTGACACAAAGAATAGTAAAGGACCATGAGGTCTAAGTCACAGCCAACTTTACAATCACTTTTAATTTTAAAATAATGAAAGAGATGCTGGCCAGCAAACAATAGTTGTCCTTTAAGCATGCACAGTTATGGCTCCAGCATGTTCCCTTTCAAGGGAACTCGCACCGCGTCAGCATTGCGACGCTATGGGAACGCCTCTGCGTGAATGCGTCTGAAGCACGTATTTCAAATCCGTCGAATGGCAATCACAGTCACCCCGTCACAGGCGGGGTGACGTCAGGAACAGGAAGTATAAAAAACCCCGGAACGATATCACTTTAGCTTCTATGCCTTCAGCTGCGCGTCGAGTGTGTCTGTTTGTGTGGCAGTTATTTAAAAAATATAAAAATGGAAATTTTTAGGTCGTGTGCTCCTCCCTGTGTGTTGTGTTTGGGAGTGGAGCATGCACAGTCAGCGTTCGTGTACACTGCGAGGCCTTACCGCTCCCGGCTGGCATGCTTTGAGGAGCATGGCCAGCCACGCGGTTCCCGCGGCGGTAGCTCCGTTCGTGCCGAGTCACTCAGCTGAGGCTAGCCTGGCCCGCCGAAGTGCAAAGCCGTCCACTGAGGCGGTTAGACGAGCGCTTTCTAACACCAAAGGCACCACCTCCACGCCGGGGCCTGCCATTCGTTCCGGACCTCCACAGTGAGCTGTCGAGGTCATGGAACCGGCATATTTGGCCCGTGTTTTCACCCCTCGCATGTCGGAGTACTCCAACATTGTGGGCGCAGGGGAGCACGGGTACGGAGCGATGCCCAGGGTTGAACAGACGCTTGCCAGCTATCTGTCTCCCTGTTAACGGTTAACACCGTCGTCGAGAGGTTCCGGGAGGCAAAAAAGCAAGCGGCGGCGTTCCAGCGGTTCCTCCCTCGCCGTCACCGAGTCGCTGAGGCTGCTGGGCAGGAGCAGCCTCAGTTGTCCAGCTCCTCGTACCGAGGCCGTCAGAAGGAGAGTGTTGGCTCGCGAGCCCCACCCCACCGCGAGTGGGGCTCCGGGTGGCACTCTCAGCCTTGGCCTTCGCAGCTGAAGACGGACCTGAGGGCCGACATTCAGGCTAAGAAGGCCGGGGCAAAAAAGCGGAGGTCCTGACTACTGCGGGATCAGAATCTCCATATCAAGCCCCTCTGGGTGTTTTTGTGCACTATTTTGTACCCAGAGGCCACTGTGCCCTGAAGCAGCGCGCGCGGGGACAGCTGGGCCTCTTTTTGGGATACCGAGAAGGGCTGGGCGCCGTGTGGTGAGGCGAACTCCAGCCCTTCCCGGGCCACAGTGGCCTCTGGGTACAAAATAGTGCACAAAACATTGCACCCTCTCGAGTTTACCCCTGCTCGAGAGGCTGGTTCCCTTAATAAATCATATGGCAGCATGTAAACTTCTGCTAAATGTCTCTTGCTGGGTTCTGCAAATAGTAGAACACGGCTACACGATTCAGTTCGGCCGTCCGTATTCAGCGGGGTGTTATCCACCGAGGTGGGCCCCGAGCAAGCTCTGATCATGGAACAGGAAGTAAACACACTTCTGACAAAGGGGGCCATAGAGATAGTTCCTCCTCCAGAAAGAGAGACTGGGTTTTACAGCCGTTATTTCATTGTTCCAAAAAAGGATGGGGGCTTGTGCCCTATTCTAGATCTGCATACGCTGAACCATTCAGTAAAGAAACTGAAGTTCAAGATGCTTACACTCAAACAGATCGTGACCCAAATCAGGTCCATGGACTGGTTTGTTACAATAGACATGAAGGACGCATACTTCCATGTCTCCATCCTTCCCAAACACAGGAAGTTCCTGAGGTTTGCTTTTGGGGGCGTAGCGTACCAATATCGGGTTCTTCCCTTCGGTCTGGCTCTGTCACCCCGCACGTTCACGAAATGTGTAGATGCTGCCGTGGCACCTCTGCGTCTCCAGGGCATTTGCATACTCAATTATTTAGTTATTTATTTTATTAATAAGTTATTTATTTAATTATTTAATTATTTTATATGAAAGTGCTGGAGTTGCGGCTGAATGCCAAGAAGAGTTTGCTTTCTCCAGTTCAGAGAATTATCTATCTAGGTGTAGAGTGGGACTCAAGGGTCATGTCAGCGCGTCTCTCCGCAGCGCGCATACACTCTATTCAGTCAGCTGTGAACAGGGTCCAGCTTCACCAATATGCCACCGTCAAGCGGTTTCAATGAGTTTTGGGTCTCCTGGCAGCTGCAGCCACCATGCTTGTTTTATTTTCATACAGGGAGTGAATTAAATATCAACTGTTCCAATAAAAAGAACCAATCACCAATTGATAAAGAATTTCTCTAGGGGAGGAGCTGTTTACGGAGACTCGTGAGGCGCACGCCAACTTGTGCACATACGCTGTAGCTGAAGCGATCTTGAAAAAGGTGTTTTTTGTTCAATTTAAGCTAAAGAAACAAAGGTTATGGTACAGTTAATGCCAGTTTTAATTGTTGGTTGAAAATATGTTATTGAATTGCGATTTTAAAAAGCGATTGTAGAAATATCTGCCTTCTCTCATTGAAGTAGATGGGACTGTTGTCTTGTCCAGAGGCATTATAAACATGGCAGCGGAGTGAACTGACTTCCTTAAATGGACCATAGACCATCTCCATAGAGTATCTTTCACCCCACTTGAGGGCTCCTAGGAAAAAAATAGTTTCGAGAAGTTGCAACCAGTTTTCCATTGGTTTCCCTTGGATTTCTGGTCTTCTGGTTTAAGTGTAGAGTAGTGTCCTCACTACAGAGGATCCTTCGGTTCCATTTGTAGCCTGAAACATTTTCTATTGTGTGTCTTTCCACATGGAAAGTTGTTTGTATGTGTTTTGATGTACTTCAAGGAACAAAAAAATATTTATTTATATTTTTGCAAGCAAGACAAAATCACAAAATGTAGATGCACAGTGTGTTGTAAATTGTCCAGCATTTCTACAGAAAGTCTAATCTACCCTTATTAAGATCAACCAATATACAGACATATTTTAGAATGTAGAATCAGTAGGAAAATTCAAGCCAACAATTCAACATTGTTTTATATTTTGCTATTCCTTATTTTGCATCATTATGCCATTGAATTTATGAAATGAACATCACAGAAGAAAGAACATCAGGGTGATGAGTGAAACAAAGTGAAATCTAATGAAAGCAAATGTTTGCTATCGGTCACAAAGACATTTTAGCATCTAATACAATTAGGCTGCCAAACAAAGTATACAAGTGATGTTCTGAACACTGCAGCTATGAATGACAGATTAATAGTGGATCTTTAAAATAAAAGCTGCATTATGAGCAGATGACAATAAATAAAGAAATAAATGAAATAGCTCGCTTGCTATTACTGAATCTTCTCAGTAGAACAAATGCTTTCATTTTCACCCATGTCTTGTTTTATTATAAAAGCGTGTTATAGTTCTAAAACTAATCTTAAAGTTAACTAAAATACACTTTTCCTTCCATGTGTAGGTGTATCCTACCTATAGATGTATCTGAGAAAATTGTGTATCTAGTTGTGTATCTGATTTTTGTGTTTACAAGCAAAAAAGGAACAGTAATAGTCCTACAGGAATAAATACAGAATGAGGAAGAAATAGAATATGCTAGACACAAATAACGAAAAGGTTACAAAAGACTGATCTCTTACTATTTTCTCCACTCTTAAACCTGCAAGCCCCGCTCCATTTAAGTTAAGCACATTTATAATCTTGAGGGAATGCCACAAAAATCACATATCACCCTTTTGCGCCCTGGATGATCAGCCATTCAGCCTGCTTTCCTCATTCTGTGTTTTCCCAGTAATATTAGGGTTTCCAGTGAGAATGACAGGAGTTCAGACGGTATGGACCGATCCTGCCTTTGCGGTAATCCACCTCCATCTTTGCTTGGGATAATGGGGGCGACCAGGGGCTCATTAGAGTCTACAGACTGCAGTGGATAAACTGCTGAAAGACCTTATTAGCGCTTCTCTAATTCAAAAAGGAGCTGAGGGATCTTAATAGGGATGTCACCATAAATAATTGGTGCGAACACAAGTCGTTCAAAAGTAGAAATTAGTCTTGCACCACACAGGATCAGAGATAAGCTTCTTGTTGATATTTTCCCTGTTTGCTCAAAAGCTTTATGTGGAAAAAATGGATGGTTTGGATATATGTCTCCTATACCAAACAGAGAAATGAAGCATATTTTATGCATATTTTATACATTTCTATGTGTCAGGACACCCATTGTTACAACCAGTACTGTATTTACTGTATTTTTATACAGTGTTGCAGGAGCATCTGTATACTTTAGTATTTTAAAGTAAAGCAATGGAGTAATAATTTCTATTTATACAGTATATGTGTAGAATTATTACAGTCTTTTGCTTGGTTATTTATGACTTTGTGTAATGTGTTACTTGTTGTTTGTGGCACAGGCAGTGTGTTTCATTAAATGTGTATTGCTTCCTGTGGCAGATTAGGTGAATAATTAATTTCCTCTCCGATACGGTAGACTGGATGTAATTAAAGAGAGCGGGAAAGCAATGAGACGCCCTGCTCCTATCACCTCTTTCTTTCTTTCTTTTCTTTTTTCTTTCTTCCCTTCTTTCTTTCTTCTCCAAACACATTCTAAGCCACATAAATGCTCACGGCACGCCCGCACACACATAAGAGACCGGAGAGCTGAGACCATAGCTAGTGTGTCCTGTGTGAGATGTCATGGCCATTTCAGATGTGCTGAAAACAGCCTTTCTCTATCTCATTATTTGAACTAGACCTCTGATTGCATGTAAGATCAAACTCTCATCCGGGACTGAAGATTAGAGAAAGGATGCATTTGTCTTATGGTTGAGTAAAAAAAAAATATATCAATACTTCTTTAAGGATACGGACGAATACATCACATGTTTTGTACAGTACCAAGAAACATTAAACAAACCCAGCAATAAGGATTGTCTGTAGTGCTAACGTTCAGTACAGCAGCAGAATGTGAAAAAGCAATAATCCATTTGAGTTCATGCATTGCAGTGATTTACGATAAGGAAAGAAACCATTAAAACAATGGCAAACAAAGGCACTACATATAAAAGACACCAAGCAGCAATTAAGTATTAAGTACTCTGGTA
This sequence comes from Beaufortia kweichowensis, assembly GCA_019155185.1. Taxonomy (NCBI): domain Eukaryota; kingdom Metazoa; phylum Chordata; class Actinopteri; order Cypriniformes; family Gastromyzontidae; genus Beaufortia; species Beaufortia kweichowensis. The sequence continues at coordinate 16,485,024 of CM032800.1, forward strand.
AGGCTCCGTGTCAACCAGAGTGTTTTTTTAGACGAGAGATGAGAACTGTTGCTCCGATCCTGTTCCAGACCTGACTTCTGTCCAGGTGTTGTTTGAAACTATTTTTCTTGCAGAAAAGAAATATATAAACAAACTTGCTATTTTTTGTCACAAACTCAGTAATACTTGTACAATAGTGTTGCATAAAAACAATTTCACACTTGCAGTCATGCTGTAGCACTTAAAAAATATTTATGTAATATCACACAAACAGAAGTGCTGTTCATCAGTACAAAGAGCACCTCAGCATGGCTGTGATTTGGTCGTAGACTCCGGTAATCAAAATGATTTTCATGTTTACAGTAGCATTTGTGTGCTGTATGCAGTAGTTCACAAGAAAAAGTGTTTTTTTATGTATGTGTTATGTATGTGTTTTAAAACAATTGATTAATTATAGTATTTATTACAACTTGCAATCATGAATGATTTAGATTAGTACTGTAGCTCAGTGGTTAGAGCATGGCGTTAGCATTGGCAAGGTCTTGGGTTTAATTCCAGGGATTGCACATACTCAGGTTGTTTTGGATAGAAGCATCTGCTAAATGCCTAAATGTAAATGTGATGTAAATGTACAACATTGTAATGTTGTACATTGATATATATATATATATATATATATATATATATATATATATATATATATATATATATATATATATTTAGATAAATCCTGACTTTAGAACCTGACTTTAGAACGACATAAAGAACACGCAAGGTCATATTTTATCATTTCAACTGGCTTTTCTGTGCGTGTGTGTATGTATTGTATGTATTGTGTGTGTGGGGGGGGTATAGAATTGTGCTGTTGTACTGTTTTAAGAGCTTTGCTAAAAAGCTTAGGAAAAACTGTGTGTTCCTGCTGTATCAAGTTACCTCAGATTGCCTGAAGTTGCAGCTGTGTTATAAATTCTTTACATTTTTATTGTAGTTTATGTAACTGGTAATTACTGAAAATATGTCTTTGGAGCTGTGGGTAAAGTGATGTCTGTTTGTGTCTTTAAGCGGAGAATCCGACAGGAGGCGTGTCTCCTCCACACAGCCAGAGTCGCCTGCATCCATCCCCCTGTACTCACACTCTCCATCAGCCTGTGCTGCCTCCGTCAGCCGAGGTAAGGACATTTATCTTAACACACTTCCATCTGCTCCTCTCTTTAATGACTCACTATTTTAAGTCTTTGAAATAACTTTAATATTACAGATGGCACACAGCAGTTCATCAGACCTGAATGCTGCATGTGCCTCGTTTTCTGCCTTTAAAATAAAAAACTCCAGTAAACGACTTGGCGATTAATGTAAGAATTCATAATCGAAAAAAGTGTTTGTGCTAGTCCTTGTGCAGCTTGATCCATAAGAGTGTTTATGATGATTTGAAAGTTATTAAGCATGTAAAGATCTAAAGACGTGACCTCGAGTATGTCTGCACAATTCTATACCCCCCCCACACACACACAATACATACAATACATACACACACGCACAGAAAAGCCAGTTGAAATGATAAAATATGACCTTGCGTGTTCTTTATGTCTTTCATTACTGCTGATGAGACTTTCACCATTTCTGACATTACTTTGGCTGAACAACACTTTTTCAGAGAAGTTTAATTTTACATGTATTTTTTGCAATATTTGACGAGACTAACATACAGCTCATGTGCAAGAAATTTCATATGAAAATAAAATAAATAAAAAACTAAGGCGCCGTAAATGTTTTATGTGGGTGGTCAAAGTGAATTGCAAATCGCCAGAAGCTGAGGTGAAATGCCACACATTTCTCATGAAAATAATGCGCTTTGTAGTTGAAATCATTATCCTCTCTGCTTTGTGCTTTTTTTGCTGCAACATAAAAACAATTCATAGTCGATGGGTAATTGACCCTGTGTAGGGGTGTTTCTTTGAGGAGAAATATTTTAATTAGTGTGAAAGTATAAAAGAGCGTGGGTTCATTCATCTGAAAGGTGACGGTCATAGATGCTGCTGATGGTTTGAGCTTTAATAGCGCAGGCGCGTCTGACAGACGCTCTCCATGGTGCTGAAGTCATCTGCAGGACTACCTGAACTCCAGCCTTCAATTCAATGTTTGCCGGGTTATTATTCTCATTAGGCCGTTCCTGGTTTTTCAAAGGCCTCTATTACAAACTACAGACTACTATGCAGGTGACGGCTAAGTTATATATAGCCATTATTGTGGTATTCCTGTTTAAGATTAACAGGCGTTTAAAAAAATTTAATGGATACAAACAAAACTCTGATGACTATTCACGATACCTTTCATCGACTGCACACAAAGACACAGTGAAACAAATAATATTTCCTGAGCCCCCCCCCACACACCACTCAAACGAACTTGTGTGTCGCTATGGTTTCTTTAACTGTATCCACCGCAGTACTGAGGTTACTACAGACTACAGTTACTGTTATTACTTTACAATTATAGTTAATTATTATGACCTCTCTTGGATTATAGATTATATATTTTTTGACATTAGATGGTGAAAGGAATAATACTAAGTTATTACAGTTTAATGTGTTTGCTGTAAGTTTCTTTTTTAAGTAGACTGTAGTTATTATAATTAGTTATAATTGAAAAGGAACGCGTAATTTAAACAAAAAAGACACGATTTAGATGCCAAAATGTTACCATTATAAACGTAAGTTATGCGCGGTGCACTGGTTTTTGTATTTCCAAGTGATTCATCCTGAAAGTAACATCTAACAACAGCAGAAAGCTTGCGGGCAATTTACAGCGATTTTTAAATGAAATATGTGAAGACGCTATCACTGAACAGACGTAAAAGATCAGGCAGGGCAGAGGGTTTGGAGTGTAGGATAGAGATGTGAGCGGACAGCGGCTCGACGTCAGTTTCAGTGCAGCAGTGCAGTAGAGAGCATTGCGTGAGTAGCCTGCGCTGATTTCCACAGCTTCTGCCTTCAGATCCACGATCTTGCCTGACATAGCTCATTCCTCTATCGTTCCACTCTTTCAGACATGGATTTCTCCAGGATTTGCCGTGTGTAACATGGACGCCCGCTCGGAAGGTTTCTCCTTTGCGCAGTGAGTCGGACACGCAGAGCATCGCTGATGGAGTGTCCTCTCCTCTCTCTGTGACCATGCCGTGATCACACCGCTGAGGAACAACATCTCGACAGCAGAAATAAGTGGGAATTTAACGGGAATGACATGCAGTGCATCACAGGCAACATGAAGGTTTCTTTCCTTTTGAGAACTCATGAGAAATTCAGGCTTGTGCTGCTTTTACTCTGTGTGGGATATTCTCACGGGATGCCACATGTGTTGAGATTTGGTAAGTTTATTTGGAGTGGTTGTGCATGCCATTTGTCGCTTTGTCTCTGAATCTGTCGGTGTTTCTGTGGCGTTTTCTTCCGCTCTGTATTTGTATTAATATAACAGATAAAGATTGGATGTGATGAAAGATGCTATCTCATCAAACGTGTTTCCTTTAAAAGTGTAAAAATGCACGCGTACACGCTGTTTCAATGAAAATATGTGTGAAAGCTACTTTTCTAAACTTTAAACTTTCTTTTTGTTGTACTCATCACACATGCCGAAGTTGTATACGGATTGTCTCGGATTTAAAACCTCTGGAGTCAACGTACACTAGCTAATAGATGTTGTATAAGACCATATCCTCTAAAGATAGGATAATATTCTCATGTTTCATGTTGTTGTTAAATGTTTTATTAGAAAATCCAGCCTGTAAGCTATTGGAATGAGGCACTGTGCTCTAGTTATACACACTTCTGTTCTTGCCTACAGCAAAACTTTCTATTCTATTCTATTCTATTCTATTCTATTCTATTCTATTCTATTCTATTCTATTCTATTCTATTCTATTCTATTCTATTGTGCTTGTGTTGGTGGTTTAAAAAATATACACTACGCGAGTTACGCATGATGTGCTGTGTAAGACAGAGTGTGTATTAGGAAACCAGTTAGATTCAGTGTATTTCAGTTTTGGTTTGTTATGATCACGACATGTTGAGAGACAATTAATACTGATCTCTGAGGTCTGTAATTACTAGAATTAATATTTGAAATACCGTATAGAAGGTTACACATGATTTAATGTAAGCTTTCACTGTATAGATGTTGTTCTGCATGTTGCTATTAGCAACCGTTTAATAAATGCTTTGAGGAAGGCCATCCAAGCTCAGCATCACCTCTCAGAATGGAGACACAAGATCTGTGGTCTCCTATAAGAGATGCACTTTTAATGGGAGTAAACACAATTCCTTGATAATTGTGATTATTAACACACCAAAGGATAAGATTTTTCTAAAAGAGGAAATGTCCAGAAGCATCTGTAGACTAATATCAAAGATTGTTGTCTCTGGGGTAAGAGCTGTCTAATGTTCTCCTTTTCCAGTCTCAATCAATACAATCAAATAATGTCAAATACACCCCAGGGGTTTCCACAGCATAGCCCAGGGCTTCTCTTAATTATGTGATTTAATAAGCCGCTTTTCCTCACTTTACCACAACGGATCCCACTGAAAGCAGCATGTAATCATACACCAGTGATTTTTTGCCGTCAAGTCTCAGATGTTGCCTTAAACTGTGGAACTAATGTAACATAATATATGTGGAGAGATTTTCCAATTTTAGTTTATCATCTCTTTGCAATTAGAGGAATGGGTAAGCAAGCATGCTTTGCAGCAAAAGTGAATTATTTGAAGCCTGCAAACATTTACAGCCTTTGCACTTTAATTGTTGGAAAGCGTGTTTTTTGCTTTTTAATAATGCAGCTTTCCTCTTCTGACATTTTCTCTTTTTAAGAGATCTTCTTATAGCATTCATATACAGCCACACATACAAAATCAAACTGATGATGACTTGAAAATATTTCAAAAATAAAACATGCTTTATAAATGTGTATTTTTTCATATCATACCACTTCATTAATTCATTAGTATTACTAAACATAGTAACAGTAATTGTAATAGGCAGAGATGCATACGTAGGTGTTACGCTTGTTCATGTTGGCTTTGCATCACAATATAAAATACATGTTAATATATTTTTGTGCATCTATAAGAAAAGGAAATAGTGAAGCAGATTTCACTTCTCTCTTTTAAACATGTTCTTGTGGGTTAAAGAGTGTATATGAATGTGCCTTGTGTAACTGCTTTTACTTGTGTAATATCAGACCAGGTGTGTACAACAAGGGAGGTCTTGAAACAGCTTTTTGTGTGGAGGTGCATTATGTTGAAGTAGGTGAGATGAGAACACTAAACAAGTGGTAATGTCTTTATACATTCCACACTAGAAAGCATTGTATGTGACAACATGTGACTCTCATCCACTGGCCTACTGTCCTCTATGACTTTAAACACATTATATTAATTCACTTTATTTCTTTGTAAAAAAATACAATTAGTTAACAGAATTTATATGCAACATATCACATACTGTACAATGTTTAAATGCATTTCAAAATATTTTTTACAGTAGGTTAGGCAGTTTATATTTGTAACTAGTTTCTGAGCAATATTATTTTCAAATAGTTCAATAAATAAGCACTTTTTTATACTTATTTTTATACTGAAAAGATCATGTCAGTTTTGATTTTGAACATTTTGTGTTGAATTTTTTCTGATTGATAGGTTAATTGAAGTATATGAATTAGCAATAAGTAAGCCATTTACAGAATGAATTCCCAATAAAGTGTAAATATTGTGACTCTGTTGCACTTTAAAAACATTGTTCTGTTTATTTAAGCAGCTCAAAACAGCAGCATCAGCTCAGCCAATGAGTTTAGAGCTGTTTAGCTGACCTCTGGTAGATCACCATATGTTAGAAATCTCTTTAAAAACAATGATTAATTGTGTCTTGTGATGCTAAAGATACACATATCAGAAATGTAAGTTAAACAAACGCATCACATAACACTACAATGTGTTGCAAAGGCTCTCTGGTGTTGACATTTAAAAGTGCATTAGAGAATTGTATTTTCATTGTGTTCTGTACTTTATTTTCTTGTCCAATTTATGAGAACTATAATTTATGAGAACTATTGTTTTAAGTTAAATAGCTTTTAGGAAACTTACATTTTGACGAATGAAGGTGAGGTAAGAGAAATGTGACACACAGCCATCACAGGCACAGAGACCTCGGCTATCTTTCACAATTACACACTAACAAATATAAACACAGGTGTGTCACAAAGAGACTGTGAGATATACATAACAACCGGAGCTGACCAGGCTTTAACACAAAACCACACAAAACAAAATGCACAGCTGCCTGCTCAAAACAGACTATTGATCCAAGAGGACAGGGTAAACACTCGATGAACACAGCCAAGCCATCAAAACAAACTGGACAGAATAAAACTCCTCTTTCTTAGCTGTGTAAAAACAACTGGAAGATGTAAAAAAAAATAATTTAAGTATCAACGCTTTAAATATGATATTTAAAGTTTTTATGTCGGGCCCTCAAACAAACAGAATGCAATTCCATTACACACCACTAGTGGAGCAAAAATGACACACTTTGACGCATTTGTAAATTTGGTAAATTTGAAACACTGAATAAAATAAAGTGTTAAGATGCTTATCATCATCATCTGTCATTCTGCAGATGTGCTGACTGTTTATTCTTACCATGACCTCGCGGTGCAGGTCTACTTCATCAAGGACATACACTATGTGACCTTGGCAGACACAGAACAGCCCATCACAGCTATCTATATTTGTTTATATGCTGAGCACAGAGCACAAGGTCATATCTCATGTTTCAAGGTCTTTGTGCATCTGAGACATATCACCATCCACTGGAAAACATTCAGCTATTTGTCTTTAAGACGTGGTGTATTACAGGTTATTTCATAAACAGAATATGTTACTAATAGCAGACCTTTAATGTTTTCTAAAAAAAAAAATGTTTTCATTATACAAACAGACAAATGACATATTCTACTTTCTGGAGGTTTAGATATTCTCTGGATATGACTTTAATTGTGGCAAATTATCCATGCAAATTGTGTGATGTTTGTGATGGGAAGCAACAACATACTACATGTTATCAATCTATTTGCCAACCAATGTTTTAATACGATGATACAGAGTTTTTTACCCTGGAGCTGCCACCCTGTTTTGCAAATTCCTTCATGTGGGCAGCCAGAATCTGTAGCAGGAGTGTTTGTCACATTCACTACCACGAGATTAAAGTAACTTAAAGTAAAGTAAAAATTACATAAAATCTGTGTTCTAGTTTCTGTCCACTGGGCTCCACAAGGCCGTTGAACATTCCACAGTGCAAATCATTTTTCTTGCTCTAATCTTCCAGTAAGAAAAGTAATGATAGTTTCAGTTCAAGCTATCAGCAGCATGGCCTATTCATACTTGTGTTTACCTGTGAATATTTAATCATGTTTATACTCGCATGAAACTTTATAACTTTTTTCAGATCCAGGTTTTGTACACTGCGTCCTCAGAATTTGTCAAAACATTATTTTACCTTCCCAACTACCACTTCCTGTTGGGCAATAGACATCACCTGATAGGATAAATTCCACCGTCTTGACTTCCCAATCATTTTCTTTCCAAAGAAGCTTATTGCCCATCACTTTCCCCAGTGGTTCCTCTTACTGTTTTCGTTTGTCCACCAACTTTCCTGTCACAACTTTGTCTTTCCTGTGTCAGACCTCTGCAACTGCTCCAATTGTATTTTTCTACTGATCTTCTGCCTACTTTGTGCACCCGTTCCTTCACCCTTGTAAAAGCTGGACATATTCTTGTGAATTGATCATGGTGTTGCCTTTTGTTGCCCTCTTGATCTTCACTAGATCACTTCTGTACTGGAACATATTGTACAACGTGGACATTAACCTATGTAAATTTATTTTACTCTCATCAGTTATTCATACAGACCTCTGCTCTGATCTTTCTTTGGATCAGTGATCATAGCTGAATTAAATGCTTTTCCATGCTCACAACTTCAACTGAACGTCTTGTCCTAGCTAAATTCTGCTCGAAATCTGCTTAAACAAAATTCATTTCTTACCTGTCATTCATCGTTATAATATAGAAGAAACTGGCCAAGCAAGGTTGGAAGAATTTCACAGCATTTTTCTCTGATAGGGCAAAGCTCTATGTATATTCTTCATAGCACTGTATTAAAATAATACAATAAAATTGTTTATTGGTTACATCTTGTCTACCCGCTTTGAGACTCTGTATTGTAAGCATTCTGTGGTGTTCTTTTCAATCTATGCTGGAATTTCAGTGTATACCAAACATCTTCTGACCTCCACATCATATCCACCCAACAGCCATTCATTCTGCATTCAAGAGCTACAACAGATGAACAACTAACCAGACCCTAGTAGAAAATCCTTGAAACTGTTATAGCCACTATACACCGTCTGTTTGAAAAAACGTCTTGCATTATGGAAAGCTGACTCAGTTTGTTGACATTTTCTACACCTCTCTTATTGATTCTGTGAATATGAATTCAAAAAATGAACTCCCAAACAAATATGGGGGACTGTTTATATAATCTTCTCACTCGAAATATTAGTAGTATAGCTATTCTTGTAACGCTTTATAACGAGTTTTTGCTGAATACTGAAGGATAGGGCGTCTAATCTATCTACTCCTTTCCACATCCATCTCATAGATTATATAAATGTGTAAAGATTGATGTAGTCAATATGCTGTGGTTGCAGTATTGATTTTAAAAAGTTTGTAAAAAAATGTAGTTGCTTGCCATCCAGCAATTGTTTATGCTTTATGCGTGGATAAAATGATTGAATACCTTATACTGGTAGTCTTACACTGTTGGCATAGGTCTATAAGACTGGTAGTCTTATATATAGGCAATAGAAGACTTATAGCTATGGTTTTCCGTGTCTCTGCTTAGTACGAGTAAATATAGATGTTAGTACAGATTCTTTTATTTTGACAGTGTGTACAGAGATAGACGTGAGGATTGAAGTGTGCCACAGGGATGTAGACATGGGGCAGTTGCTATTTGCAGCAGCAGTCCAGTGGTAGAGAATTACTCCAGGTGTCAGGACGGTCAGTGAAATTGAAGAAAAACGGTGTGTATAAATAAATAGGAGCTAAGCTCTGCCATTTGACACAAATGATAGAATGAGTTGAGAGGAGACGCCACACAAAGGTACTGTCCCACTGTCCACACTTAATGATGATTTACTGAGGGCCAGTTATGATTTGTTAAACTGGCATGATAAACTATACACAATTATGAAAAATGAACTCTTGCAAGATGTGAGGCAGCGGCATATGCTCTTCATATCTCAAGTCCAAGAATAGTTTTGAGTATAACAAAGTCGAGACAAAACGGTAAAGTCTCTTTAAATGAATCAAGAGCAGTGATTTATTCTTACAGTGTGACTCCAGCTGACAGCAAATGGGTAAGAAAGAGAAAGAATTAGTTAAGACAAAAGCAACAGCAAACTCCTGCCAGTGAATACAGCAAGTACTAGACCGTCTGGCTCCCCAGCAGGAGTTGCATTGAATTGCTTTTAGAGACAGAGTTGCAGGCGGTGAAGCAAATGGTAAATTCATTTCAGTCGCAAGATTTCATTCTCAGCTTGGCTGACTTAAAGATCTCTATCGCTGGGTAAAAATGTTCTGTTCCTACGTTATGAAGAGGCTTATCATACATATGTATAAATGTGTGGCGGTCTGATGTTGTAAAGATTGTCTAAAGGTATACTGTGTTTTCTGTGTTTCTTATATAATATATAAGAAATGATATAATACTACTACTACTACTACTACTACTACTACTAATAATAATAATACTATTAATAATAATAATTAAACCTACAACCTACACAAAATTACCAACAGTATTACCTTTCTTAAGCTGAAGCAGATGCTTTCCTTCAAAGCAACTTACAAATGACACAAGATTTCGTCAGAGAGAAAACACTAAGTGCAGTCTACAAAGTGAAACTCACTTTTGTCTATAAAAATAAAATAAATGTATATTCTGTTTACAATCTTACATTAAGTTTTTACAGGCTTGGAGTGTTTGTCATGGTTTGGCCAAAATTATATCTAATCTTATGATTAGGATGCATACCTTTCACACCAAGAGTACACCTATGAAGAAAGAATTCAAAAGCAAAATAATATTTATCAGTTGCCAGAGGAAAACAGCAGCACAATGAGAAAAGATGAGAAGGTTGTGCACATTTTTCAATATGTCAACTGCCACACTTACCATAACTGGGGCAGTTGACATATTACACTGAACTACAGCTTGCAACAATGTTTCATTTGACTGTTTCAGGCACTCGTCTTTGCAGCTAATCTTGTAGACTATGATGCTAGCAACACAAATGTTCCCAGGAAACATGCAAGCTGATAAATTGTGCATTCAATAAACTTTTAATGCACATTTCCTTCTTTTGGATCTAATCAGCCAATCAGGTGGCAGCAATTAATGCCGATATGGGTCAGGGACACCAATTAACAATTACATCAACCACAAAAATGGAACAAAAATGGTTAGGCAAGCTGGTTTGAGTATTTTTGTAACTGCTGATCTCCTGGTATTTTCATGTACAACAGTCTTTGCAGTTTCAGAATTGTGCCAAAATTGCAAAAATAAAACATTCAGTTATGCCATCCGTTCTGTTGACACAAATGCATTGTTGATGGAAAATTGCTGACAAAGAAAGGTAGGCTATGGTCACTTGCAAAACCCGGAACGGCAGAATGTACAACACATTAAACCTTGAGGGTAATGATCCACTAAAGATGACCACACTGGGTAGCACCAGTGGTATGAGCACTGGCTCAACAAAATTGTACCGTTGAAGACCAGAAGAAGGGAAAATGTGGCTCGGTTTAATAAATCCTGATTTCTACAGTACATAGACCCAACCTGCCTTGTTCCTAGAGTCCAGGCTGGTGATGTAGTTGTGTGGCACACTTTGCACATGTTAATACTAAAATTTAATCATCACTTGATTGGTTCCATTGCATCCACAACCTATCCATCTTTTAATGGCTACTTCCAGCATGATAATACACAATGTCCCAAAATAAAAGTTGTCTCAAACTGGCTTCATGACCATGAGAATGAGTTCACTGTTCTTTAGTGGCCTTTCCACTCAATGGATCTGAATTCAGTAGACCATCTTTGGATGTGGTAGAAGAGATTTAAAGGCATGTTAAAAAGCTACAGAAAAAAATCTACATCTTTGCCCCAAAGAATTGAGAGCATTGGAATTAATGTGGTTTACAGTCCAAATACAGTGAACGTCATGCCTTGATCCTAATCTCTCCCCATCGGTATTTATCGGCAGTCTGCTATTACTGTCAATAAATAGAAACGACCTGTAGAATACATTATTCATGTTTGTAGGCCCCTGTGAGGCATTTTGAAACCATGGGTATGGTTATTTAAATGCAACATTTCACTTTAAAACAAGTGCGGTGATTTACATGCAATGTTAATGCAGTTTCTAAAGAATTTGAATGTAATATTCGTTTTTTAACGAGTGCAACTGTGGTGTTACAAATTTTAGGTTTTGCTGTTTAAATCTCCATAATTTGGATACAGTAGACAATGTGCAGAATCCCAGGCAGATCGCTATGTTTTCTGAATTTGTCATTAGAACATTCAGAATGTTTTGTTTTAAATATGATTTACTATCTGCTCCCAGAAATCAATATGGATGAAAAGCTAAAGGCCTTGATATCAGAACGTTCTTTCACTGTGACTAACTAGTCCAGGGAATTTCTGCTGATATGCTATAAATCCAGTTCGGAAATGTCAATTTAAATGTTGCACCAGCATTGAGAATGTTAGCAGTTCTCTGGAGGCATGAGGTTCAACACTGTCATTTTTTAAAACAGGCTATAAGCCACTCCTTGAAGAATGATCAAAAAGCTTGAATAAATAATGAGAAACACGAAGTCCTTTAAGCTGAGGTTGACGCGACATGAATAGATCTATGAAAGTGTGTGTATCATCACTAGTTTCACCTCGTTCTGTAGGACTTTACTGAGAGAAAATCTTTAATCCTTTCTTTCTGTTCATCTGCCTCTCCTCGTTCTTCCACTCCAGTTATCAGTTGAAACTGCTGAATCAATAGCTCGTCCAGTTCCCTACAGCCCAAACACAATCATCATATTTTCCAGCAGGAGTAAATCAGTCTTCTTATTAAACGGCATCTTTTCTGGCGGGAGAGGAGGGGGAAAGTTGAAGTTACGAAGAGATGGATGAAGTGTGATGCATCTTGAACATCTTACTTCTGTAATGTTCTCAGTAGCTTGTGTGTGTCCTTCATGTCACTCAACTTCCTCTTTGCTAAAACTCTGAATAAGGCCATGTGACCACCTCATAAAGGTCATAGAAATGAACTTTCGGATTTTACTGTGCTTTCACCGCAGCAGCCGTGTTTGTTCATGCTGTGTAAATCCTCCGAAAATTCGAAAAACCTCCACAGAAAATGTTCATTATGTGAGAAACGGACCAAAATGAAAGTTATTTATTTACTAAATATTAATCATAGCTCCCACACCTATACGGTTAGAACTTATAAGGAAGACAATAATAAAAATCATACCTGATCACATGATCAATATTATCTTTTTTCTTTTCGCGTAAGACATTTTACAAATATCAATGAATTCCTGGAGTTACATAGATGTACACATATACAGTTTTAAGCATGCATGCTTGCATTTGTATTTCTCCACCAGATTCTTGTCAAAGCTATTTCTCCGTTTCATGGTTAATGGTGTAATCTAGTTTCTCTGGATCCCCTGCAGAGAATGCTATCACCCTGGGAGCAGGAGAACTCAATATGACTCCTCGCTCAGCGTTCAGGCTGGGTTGAGAGGAATCACAGACCGAAAGCGGTGTGCTTTCATGTGTGTGTGTGTGTGTGTATTTCTCTAACGTAGGATGGGAGCGCAGCTTTGATTTCCCCAGATGTCACAGTCAGGCTTCATCAGTCCTTTGGAAGAGAAAACTTGAGAGAAGAGTGAGACTTGAGAGCAAGAGAGAGAGAAATAAATAAAGGATGTTTCTCCTTAAATTAAACATAATTCTAAAACGCTCCACAAGACTTTGGGGACCTCTCGCGCTCAGTACTTTCTCGACTAGAGAGCGTGCTGTTTAGGAGAGCTTCTTGAGTGTCTCAGATTGTGCGTATGGTTGAAAAGTGTTAGGGAATGTAAATAAGTGCTGTATACTTCAGGGAATAGCGTTGAGTGGATGTTTGAAAATCTCTACAGATCTGCAGCTCTGTAATAGGATACTGAGTGAGATTTAGTGCTGCAGTCGTACCCATTCATCCTTGCTGTGATATCACTTCATTCAGATTGTCTTTAATGTGATCTGGGTAAGAATGAATACAGTTGCTCTTAGATGGTTTTTTAACATTCAGCACTTCTAGTGAAACTGAAAGAATTCAAAGTTTTTCTGTTTTCTGAGTACAGCTTGAATGCACTCTCCTGTAGGTTACTTCATGTAAAAGCATAGCAAATTCGAATGTAACCTTTTAAAAAAGAACCTGAAGAGATACAGTCACAGCAAAGAATCAATGAAGATCAAAAATCTGACTTAAATATTTGCTTTTACCGAAAGACTTTTGGTTGCAAGATATTTTATCAGTTCCCATTAGAACCGAGTTATGTTTAGAAAAGTTTGAGATATTTGTGACATGTTTTATTTAAGTATTTTTCATTTAGCATTGCTGTGATATTCTATTTCTTCTGAAAACATGTATTTTTTTTCAAAGTGCATTACTTCATTAATTTCTGACATAATTTCAACCAATATCTAAACTAAATTTTTTTCAAAGGTGACTTCATTTCCAAATGTCTGTAATGTGATCTGCATTGTCTGACAAGGCCATTGGTGTCCCTATTAGAGGCTTCCTGTGCTAAACCTCATTGTAATTCATTCATTTGTATGGAAAGTTATGCTGGTACAGTGCTTATTCCCTCTCGCCGGGTGATCTTTGGACTCTTTCTGTTGGTAAATGAGTGTGACATGACATTACACACAGGTCACAGCTCTCAAGATCTTTCACAGCTCATTATTACACGTGTGATGATGTCCGCTTCCATAACTCAACCAACACAAGCCTTCACACCACCAATGAATCTGTCAAATGTTCTGTGCTATAAGAAATAATAGAAAAAGTGACACACAAACATTATTCAAACACAACAATAAGAATGCTTGTGCTTTTGAGCTCATATTTTTATTTTGTATAAACATACATATAATTTTTTTTAAATATATTGTATATAAAAGGTAACCTATAATAGAAGAACAACAATAAGAATGCTTGTGCTTTTGAGCTCATATTTTTATTTTGTATAAACATACATATAATTTTTTTTAAATATATTGTATATAAAAGGTAACCTATAATAGACAAAAAAATAACAATATCATTTGTGTTCTCTAAAATAAACAAATGATCTGACTATTAAAATCATTAAACCAACATATGAATACTAACAGTGAAGAAATTAAAAACGGATAAAAAACATGTAGCAGTGAATTATTACATCCACAATCATTCTCATAGATCGACACAGAAATCGGGAGAACAACTTCCTGTCAGCCTTTTATTATCTGCTAAGTGCATGTGGGCTACATCAAACACACTGACTGTGAGCACTTTGCATCCATTTCTCCATTTCTACTCACCTTGATCTGTGTAAATAAATTCTAGTGGATGGACGGACAGTGGCTATCAATATACTATGCGATATAGATGAGACAGACCTGTCATACAGATCAAATCTTCATTCCAAAATAGTCTGAAACTTTCTAATTCAGTTCTCAAAGACTGGCTTTCTGTGTCGCATAGATTGTGATGTTTGTAGTAAAGGCCAGTGGGATAATGTGCAGCTAAAGCACGTATTCATTAGGTAAAAGAACATCCTCTTTCTTCACATGCTTGACCAGTCAGATTTACCCGGCTAACAGATCGATGCTGAATACCCAAGCATAGCTAAATCAAATTACTTGAACCCTGTTAGAATCAGGAAAAAAGACGAAAAAGCAGAAACACAATGCAAACTGCTTTCTTTTAGGTCCAGAAAACAGGCACAGTGCGTTATACTCTCGAAACCTGTGTTTGCAGTATTAGGCAGAGATTTCATCTCTCATCTTTATTTTATCACCCAAAACCTTTTTCTCAGAACTTTTTTCTGCTTTGATTTTCTCTTTTATTTTGGTTTGGAAGATCAATCTCTGTCCTCAAATGAATAAAGCATCAGACTTGAGAAGCTTGTAACAGACTGCAAACAGCAGTTTATCTATTTCTTACATCAGAAGTATTTAAATATATCTGTAGTCAGTTGAAAAAATCTCTTATATTTTGTTTGTCTTTAGCTTTTTAAGATGATGAGACAGGATAATAGTAAAACTGTCATTTATTAAAAAAAAGAAATGTTGTCATTGTTAAGTCACCATATATCAAACCCAATAGATTGCATTTCCTCCGTGAAACATTTGCTTACATTTGCTCTTTTCAGTGCAATGAAAAATAATAGGGCTCTCATTCACAAACATGACAGGATGTGTCATTGATTGTCATTGATGTGCAACTCAGCGTGACATGTCTTGATGGACACTGTGTCCATTAAAAAGTAAGAAAATACAGTACAGACTTTTCAAATATGTTTTATGTTTGTTTTTGAATGCATTGCAGTGATTTTAAATGATGTACTGTATATTGTTCACATTTTTGTGCTCATACATCCTGTATCTTGTGTTAGGGCCTGTTCATTCACATCCAGGTGTCTTTTCTATAGTCGTGTTGTGCTGTTTTAATGATACTCAAATTTGCTTTAATTGTGACCAACATGTCTCTTTCTCCTTCTCTCTCTGAGCCTCTTAATAATGGATGCCAGAAAACATTAAGCGCTTTAGCACAGAAATTAGCACTTGACCTTTGCTTTCAAAAGAAGATAATGTCTGCGCAGTCACTGAGGAGGAAGGCTGGCCATTTCCTCCTTGAGGTTAAGAAGACAGACATTACAATTCTCACCTTTCATGAAAGACAGAGAGAGAGAGAGAGAATTGCAGGCGAGCAAGAGAGAAAGGGAGAGAGAGTGGGGATGAGCTTTCTTGTTCCTTTTGTTTGATCGAAATTCCCCTCGAGGATCCGGTTTACATTTGCGGCACATCCACAGATTTTTAAAGTTGCTGTTAAGTCTTAGTGCTAATATTATAAGTTATACATGGATGACCAAAGCACAAAAAAAACGTTTTAGAATCCCTCTGATGAAAGCATTAACATCAAAACAGATCCCTCAGGCAGCACACGCTGAAATAAAGTCATGAAGCACAAGAGTTGAGGATATATTACAAGAAAGCGGCTATAAAGACAGATAGATTAAAAAAGGAGAAGGAGAGAATGGAACTAGGGAATCATGATTTCCTTCTTTTGCCGATAAGAGCTTGGCGAATGGAGAGATAAAGGCCTATTCAGAGCCCTGCGTGTGGAGTCAGAGGAAATTAGGGGGAGGGGAATGCGTGAGCAGAAAAGGCGGCTTTCATCGGCCACCAGTCTGTGAATTTCCACAAATACACGCAATGGATTCATTGCGTAGAAACTGAAGTGAAAAAATTGTCTGACCTTATAGATATAAATCTATATATGTCCAGTGGGAGAATGTTTAAGGGAATGATTTGTGCTTTGTTTCTGCGATTTGTTGGTTCGTGTGCGTTAGCCGTTTCTGCTGAATGCTGCTGTGAAAGAGCCACAGAGGGAGTTCTGGCAGAGCGAGAGATGCTCCATACGGTCCAGGCAGGTTTTCTGTAAACATCTGCACCTCTTCATTTGCATTCTCTGGGCTCCAGAAAATTAGCAGTGTAAGACTAATAAAACTCATTTTATAGAAAGCACCAGTATTAGGTCTCCATCTGTCACCTGCTCAAACCTGCCCTGAACTCAACATTAATGATGTCGTTTTAAATGCAATGACATTTTGTCTTTAGAATAACATATAAAAGATTCATTTTACGTTGACTTTAAGATGAATGTCTCTCTCTCTATCTCTCTCTTCACATAAACATGATGGGCCCTATCATTCAGCACAAGCCACGACGCGATTGTTATTTTTACTTCCTGCGCCACGTTCTCTTTACGCGATATGATCGCAGTAATAAGCAGTTTGACAGTCCTCACTGAATGCAATAAAGGGGCGTGGCGCAATTGTCAATCACAAAACATGACCAATCAGAAAGAGTTTTTTCTGTCCGCACATCCTCTCTCTGACAGCAGCTGAAGCGCGTGAACAAGCACCTACAGAGATACATCCTGTATTCTCATGACTTCGGTGATGCCGCACCGGAGACTATCATAGACATATGGAAATACCTAGACGAGACATTGGCCGCTTCTGTGATACGTCAACATGCCCGCCGTATTGACTAGGTCATGAGTCCCATTGAATCAAGTGCAACTAAACAGTAGAGCTGAGATTTCTCAAGATTAAAAATAAAACTTTTCTATTTACTAACTGATATCAGTACTATCACCTACCTGGTATCCAAAACAATCTCCAACTACGTAAAATCGTGACAAGATAATTAGAAGAATATTTGATTAATAAGGAATAAGGCTGCACACTTTTATATTTTTTATGATTTAATATTTTGGGGTTTTTAACTTTTTGGTTGAGAATTGTGGAAGCACCCCTAATGTAATATAATTAATTTTTAAGTCTTTTAACTGAGGAAAATGCTTTTCTGTGATTAATTTGACCGTTTTTTGCTTTTCTTGGGTTTCAGGTCAGAACATACCTTGTTCTCTTTGAAATACTGAGAAAAATAGTAATGTGCATCTTAAGTAATAATCTACCAGATTTGAGAAAACAAAAATACAATCACAGTGGCCTTTCTGTATTTTTTTTTTCACAGAATTAAAATGCTGCAGTTACAGATATATACTCCAAAAACAGACAATAACTGATGGATCCTCTCTAGTACAACAACAGTACATTAAATATATTTGTAATAGTATAAATATGAAATAGCAAATATGTACAGTAGTATAACTATGAATAATTATGGCCAACAGTCAAAAAAATAAGTCATAAATTGCAGAACAACAATAATAAAATAAATACTGTGAATAGTGCCATAATATTGTTAGGGGTTCAGGTAAGAGTCAGAGGCAAGAGGGTAAGTTAACTCAGATTTACTTGCAGATAAGCCAAAATAGAAATAGTCACTGAAAAACCTGGGAATAACATCCAGGACAGAAGGCATTCAAAAACAGGTAACAGGTTCCGATATCAAAAATAGGTAGCCAAAATCCAGAACAGGTAAAAATATTCAAAAACAGGTAGCAGATGTCAAAAACAAAGACTTTTCAGTCTTACATGTGAAAGGTAATTTCCTGAAAACTGTTTTAAATTGTGTGAAGGCTTGCACAGCCCCAAGCAGCACATGAAACAGGTATTTTTCTCCAGTCCAGTTATGAGAGTTATGGAAACGTTGACCTAACTAAGATGGCGGCGGAGTTGACGTATGATCCAGAGGCCAATGTCGCGTCTAGGTATTATATTATGTCTATGGACACTATGCTGTAATTTCTGAATTAAAATTTCTAATATCAGTCTCTCCTCATCTGTATTTGTTGATTTATATTCATGAGGTGCAGAGCTTTCATCGAATGAGATCGCTGTATAGGCGGAGCTTTCAGCAGAAACACATTGCAGAATTAGAAACCATTTCTAAAATAGAAACACTGTCGCAGCACTGGGTCACGTCTGGTTAGGACAAGGTGTTAACCAAGAAAAATTACTTTATGGGCATATTTGGTCCCCACACTGTAGGGATTACCAGGACCACACACACTGGCACACATACACACAGTATCTTCATTACTATGGCTGCATAAAAACAAACTACAGCTTACATTAAATACAACAATGTTTAATACCTTGATTAAATCTCTTTAGACAAACAGCAGAAGAGATTGATTTATTTTGTTTAAATATTCATTGTGAAGAAAATTGTTCATTTTTCTCGAGCGTGTTTTCTGTACACTAAACAGCACAAGCACAGCCAACATCCCTCACGCAGCTCTATTGCTGTCAACAACACGAGTGATAAATGAGTGTGCGTTTGTGAGAGAAAAATACTGTGTGTTCTTCTGTTAGCCAGCAAAATGATAAATGCTGAACTCTATTAACACTATTAAACGCTTAATAAACAAATGTATCATTTTGCAATTGTTAAATTACTATTAAAATATAGTGCCATTCTTATACATGCTAAAAGATGGTTTATTTAGCCTATATCTTTTCTCCGGCTCAGCGCACATTATGAATGCAGTACAGAAGCCTCATTAAAGTCAGCGGGTAACGCGGACCACAAGATGTAACACGGTTAAATCATAAAGACACATGCAGACCGGCACTTTAGATATCTCTGTAATGCAAACCTGGAGCTGGGAGTTTGGAATAATGATTTGTATCTTGGTAATGAGGTACCTTAATAAAATAGACTTTTCAAAACTCTGCCGTTCTACAGCTAGACGCAAAATTCAGCGTGGAAAATGAGGTTGGGTTACACTGACCTGTGACTATAATCAGCGATGTTAAGAGAGCTGTGGAAATCGGCTGTTTTGATTTCAGGGACTGAATGTAGTGGTAGACTCGTGGGCTGGAATCACTCCGCTATTGCTGTTTTACATAAGCACACTGCTATTAAGTGGCACTTCTCCAGAATATACAGGACTTTTCTGCATAAAGAGAGGATGGAAAAATGTGTGAGAGAAAAAGAACAAGACATAAAGAAAGGTATTTATGATGTCAGTTTACAGTGTTGTTCTACAGAGCCAGCTCAGGTTTACATAAGTAGTTTTAGCCATTTTTAGCCATTGTCTTTTGCTACTAAACTAAAGTATTAACAACTGTTTAGGAAAGACAATTAAGGAGACAATCATACATGTTTCTGGATGAAGCACAACTGCATGGAAAACAACTACGGGACATCTAAATACATCACACAATATAACTTGACACATGATGTGTGATGCTGAAAATGCTGAAGGTGGCACGGCAGAGCCATTCGTCTGATGTATTTGTACTGTACATAAATCGACAACTCAGATTGCTGTGCACAATTAAAGTCTCAAAACTTCTCATTCTTCTTAGCTTCTGTCTGTTGTTCTTGTTGAGAACAAAGAAATTGAAGAAAGAAATTGCTTTTGCTTTGTTTACACGGACACATCCAAAATTGCCACAATGTGCGAGACACACTGTGTGTTGTATATATGCAAAAGGTTTGGGAGGTAAAATCAAAATTGTTCTGTGAAAATACGTTCGAGACACACATTTTCGAATGGCGTAAAGTACATACGCGCACACATTTTAATTTGCACATTTTTTGAAAATGTTATGTTGTTAAATTTAGATATTTTTACATTAACATTGTTGTAATTTTTTACTTTATTTTTATTGTTATGAAAATTTGATGAACATTTATGCTTGAGTCTTAGTGCTTTCCATCAATATACAGTTTGTCATGATTAGATTAGAATTCAACTTGAAATCTTAAAGTGAATGATGACATTTAACAAGTCACTCACATAACAGATGTAAATATAAAATGAATCTCACATGAATATAGGATTATAGATCTCAACAGTTGTATTTCATATAAGCTCATACTGTATGTACAGTAATATGTTGAGCATTTGTTATCTGCCATAAACGCTGATGTTTGAATATGAACTTATACACATGTTGAGAAGCTCATTTGTTCTGATCTGAGAACTAGAAAATGGTTGAGACAGAAATAAGTAAAGCATGGTTTGGAGAATTATGTCAAGTCATTGGATATTGATACGACAGGTGACCTGATGCTATGGGTGCTATGGACAAAACCTTGACAGGCCACCATAAGAATACATAGGATAAAACATCAAAATGCTGCTGAGGAGTATATGAGTCAGAAAGCATCCTGATTCCCAGTTTCTGCCTCTGTTTATTGAAGGATAACTGAGACACAACAGGATGTATGATGACTGTAGGAACAGCATACAACACAACTGGTACGCCATCCCATCCCATCCAACTTAATTGTATAATTTCAGACCAAGCGCTTCACAACGTAAGCGCTGAATCCACCCTGGAGCACTCCAGAATGAACATAATTATTGGTATGCATAAAAGCTGAGAAAGACATTACACATAAATTATCATTCAGTTTGTGTTGTCTGTGAGGAAACAGCTCTACGTTTTTACTGTACATTGCACACATCTTCCGAAGGCCATGTAAAACAGTGCTGGACCTGTATGTACACCTGCTAAAAGCTGATGACTTTATAGTGATTCTTAAAGATGATGACGATGCTAAAAGATGGCGATTCTTGAAGGAAGTTTATAGCGACATGACCATATCATGCGGGGGTGAAGCTAGAGGTCTGCTGATATAATGTAAATATACAATGCTTGTACATGTATGTGAAGATAGAAAAGTACTAAAGAGAATCTAATGCTCATTATAGCAGAAACTGAGAGGAATTGAAAGAAATATGAGATGTTGGGATAGAACAGTGGTAATTGGTTCAAGAATTAAGGTGGGCTATATGTTAAATTTAACTCCTGCACTACAGTATATGCTAAATGAAAAAGTTGCTAGGCTGATGTTTGGAGATGTACGCAGATTTACCGTACGCTACCTGATTACAGTAATAGTCATGACCCAAACTTTCTCTGTGATATTCTTCTTTATTTCCATTCTGTTTTATATCGAGTCAGTTTTACATTTGCCTCAGTTGTTTTATATTTCCTTATAATATTAACTAATGAATTATTTATAGCTCATCCAAAAGATGTCGCTACTGAAACTTCAATATCAAAATTTGATTTGAAGTAATGTATAAAATCATTTACCCACTTCGAAATTGTAAACAACATTTTTTGTCCAAATATTTCTATACAGAGCACAGATAAACATGGATTTTTGGATAACTTTGTGCAGTGTTTGCTTGTATACTGTATAAGATGCATACAGATTAATGTCATGATTTCTTCATCTATTTATTATATTTATTATGATCTTTTGCTCAAGTATATTCTGACTCTCTGGTAGTGAATGTAGCAGGTCTGAAGGACAAACTCTGATCAGACATCTGCCACTGGGTAAGATGTGAATCGTCAAATCGTTTCCAAGTTTGAGTTCATTTTCCCCCCGCAGGTCTCTTTTTACAGTATGTCTTTTTCCAAACCACAGTTCATTTGCGTCAGAGATGCATGTATTACCGGATGTACTAGAGACAGCTGTTTATGGCTGTAGCTAGGTAACTGCTCAGGAGGGGGTGGCACCAGCTGTTTTACTCCTATTATGTCCCTTTGGTTTTATTAGCAAATTGTAACAGGCACAGATCTGCACTTATCTCTGCCTGTTGTGGATGTTTTGCAAGAAATGAGAAGAATGGCAGCTGCTTATTAATGAAAATTTCTGTCGTACGATAATAAAAAATCCATTATAGCATAAAACCAGTGGTTAAGCTTTCAGACCCATGTTGTATTCTGTCCTGCCGTACACTTTACTTTCTGTTGTCCAGCTTTGCTTCCATTTTCAGCTTTTCGTCCTACAACTGCTAAACCGCAGCCACCATTGTTGGTTAAAAACTTCGGATGGCAATAAAAGCGTCTGCTTTGTCATTAAACGCTGAATTATGACCGTGACCTCATTCTGTCATCAGTAGCCAACCCTTGCTTCATAAACACAGCCTCAGGCCATACTTACAGACATTTAGGCCCGACGAACACTTTGTTTCCACAGAGTTTAAATACAGTTGACACAGCAACCACTCAGCCTATTGACTAAATGTAAAATTGACAGATTTGTACACAGCGTTTGACGGGACGTGTTCAATTATTCATTTGGCCTATTGAATTTTTCCTGGTGGACAGGTTTTGTGAAAGAAAGTAAAAGCTCTTGCTGTTCTTACTCCAGTCTGCATATAGACTGCATACTGCGAAGTGTGTCTTCTGTTCATCCCACTGTTTAATAAATAGTTCTGTTTTTGCTTAACCCAAGAATACCTTCCTATACACCAGAGTACAAAACATTGAAAGAAGCCGTTTACTTTCTCATTAAGAAATCGTAACAAATTATCAGTAAAAGGAATACTTAACATTCATTAAACGCCAAAATTGACAATTCAATGGTTACAGGGACGTGTTTTTGGTGTTTAAAGGTACATGCTTCATTAATGATTTATGTATCTGATATCTCACAATAAACATGTTAGGCATGAGATTTACCATCAGTTATTACATCAGCCTTACAGTAATGCCTTCTCTTAATGAAATATGGCAGATGATTAGACACCTACAGTATATGTTTTTCAATGTCTGGGCCTACCCAAACTACCTAAAGAGTTAGAATGGACTTCTCAGTTTTGAAGGGAAATTGGTTCCTTGCTAAAATATTAATTCCTCTTTACAGATTCCAAATCCAGTTTTCTAATCTGTGCCTCATTAAATATGTATGCTGGGACATGCTTTATTTGAATAGACTTGGCAGGGACATGGCAGGGTACACATGCCGGTTCTATGGCACAGAAAGGCAGACAGAGAAGCTTATGGAGCTCAAGGGTTTGGTCAGTGGATTAACCAGGTATTACAGGAGGACCTCTGCTGAGCTTAGCAGTGGAAATATACACTTGATAAGAAATGCTGTTCAGGAACTGTCACCATGTACCGTTTACTTTAGAAGAGCCAATGTCGGCCATATATACAGCGATGTCTCTTTTTCCTTATAGTAAAGAAAACGCACTTCTCTTTGCATGTGAAAGCTCACATCTCTTCATGATTTGTGACATCAATGTAACTGTGTATCAGGTTGACCCTCACAGTTTTTGTATTATATTTATTATAACATTTACTTTTTTTAATCTTACCTTATAAACATATTATATTATTTTAAAAAGAAATCTGAAATAGTAATATATTTTTGTTGTAATTTCTGCAAATCGGGTATGTTTATTTGTCATGATTACCTTTTGTTCCTTATCTGTGAATTTGCATTTACAATGTATAAACAAACTGCATGTACCGAACTGTACCAGACCATCTCCTGAGATATTCTGAGCCCACTTTTCTGTCATGGAAAATATGTTTTTCTTAATCCCCTGAAACTTTAGATCTCAGTAACCTAAATGCTGCATTAACATGAACCTGCAACTCTGTTCACGCATTACTGCCGCATTCAAAATGTAAAACCTGCAGATCAACAAGCTGTGCCATTTTCTATAAATAATCATAACCTTGTCCCACATATGTTCCCAATGCGGCTTTCACTGGAAAGGTCTTTTATTACAATGCAAAGTCTCACTTTGTACAAAGTCTCTGTTCTCCCTTACATTGCATATCATGGCCCTTCTCATAAATCTATGTACTGTGTTAGATTGAGTGCTGCTATTTTAGCTTTTGTAGTCTTCTACGGTGACTGATGGACTGACTCTTAGTATTGATGGAGACACTGACTGATGGATGGATTTATGGATGGATGAAGCATGGAAGAATAGTGTGTGCATGGGTAAATGTGCAGCATAACTCATGTGATCTTCAGGTTGAAAGACCACCATGACTTGACTGACCTGTGTCATAGTATATGATGGTATTTACCACCCTTCTCCTTTTAAATTTTACATAAGAGCTTGCTGGAGTGTCTTTACCTTTTTATTTGTCAGTTTGTTAGTATGAGATAAAAAAGAGCAAATATTCAAATTAGACTAAATGCTTGACTAAAAGATAACTATGAGGCACAATCACTAATGCTCTAGAGTTCTTCAACCCTGACTCTGGAGATAGATGCCAAATGTCTCAAACATGTAACCCAATTCATGTTTTCATGCATAGTTGAGTCATTTGGCTTTGTTTCCACACTGGAGGAATAACTGTTTGGCTGCAGTCCTTCTATGAAAACCACTTCTGGCTAGACTTTCTTTGATTTTGACCAGCTCTGTTGCTGATGTCCAAGGGAATGCATGATGTGTCTTTTACTTAATGCATTGTGTTAACTTGGCTGACCCCTGCGTCTACAGTCTTCAACATTGTGACAAATAGTGACAAACTGAAGGAGAAGGCAAACTATATAATCAATGGTAGAAACTGCAAGCATGTTATATTATACAGAGACATAATCATGGATGTATTGTAAAGAAGTCAACATACTGACACATGCTGCATTGTGCTGTTTTTGATCGATGCCTTTCTTATTATCTTCCCACTGTAGCCTTCTCCTCCATCCCTCAGCGTGTGTCATAGTGTGAGTTTGTGATGTCTGCTTTACATGCTAACAGGTGAATACAATTTTGTTGTGTGACACTGATTCAGGAGTGATAGCGCTATTTCACTTATTTCATTCAGCCTTGAAAACGGTGTGTTATTTCTCTCCAGCCGCAGGAGGAAAGCTGTGGACGTAGCAGCACAAAGCAGGTGTAAGCAAAGCAAGAGATTTAAATGTTTACTCTTAATGAGAGAGACAACAAAGTAAAAATCAATAGCCACTTCACAAATCTGTGTGTTCAAGCCTGATGTCCTAGATGACATTGGGAGATTTCATGAATCTGGATCGATGTTGATTTAAATAAGGATGTCCAAGATAATGAAAAGAGAAATATTTTATAGATCTAATTTAAATGCATGTGCAAAGTTCTTAGCGGTGTGATTTTTTAAATTATTTTCTCTATGAAAAATTACATCAAATACAATGCAATGTTTGATTTATTGACACTACAATGTCAAGTGGTGTAAACATCTGCATATTTTCTTGACATGCATCTTGTACTGCATTGTTAATATCGGTCTACTACACAGAAACATAAAGCAATTAAAAGATTAAATCTATGTAATATGTAGCTGAACAGAGGTTCACATCCAGACAGAATTACTGCTTCTGCTATTTGTACTTGTCAAATACATTTTATCCCATGTGGTCATGAGAGCTGAGGAGCTGGCAAATAAAATAAATAAAAAAATGTCAAAGAACTGTAAGCCAGATGGGTACCATTAAAATAATAAATCTTTTTTAAACATAAATATACATTTCTGTAGATGTAGCTTAATTGATAAAGCATTGTATTAACAGCGCAAAGGTCATGAGTTCGATTCCCAGGAGACACACATAAAAATGTACACAGTCAACTGTAAGCTGTTTAGGATAAATGCATTATAAATGATATTTTACAGCAAAGTTAGTTACAGTTTTTTAAGAAATATCAATGTAATGTTTTGCCAAGCTATTTTTTTATTGCAGCCGTTTAATGACACTTGTTTCATCTTGATCTGTTTTTGACCCCATCCCTCCATCTATATATGTGGGAATAGGATGGATTAAAAAAAGAGGTTAGAATATGTGTCAACAGTCATGTTCAGATGTTGATGTCACTCCTACAGTGAGTGTGAAGTCTAATGAGGTGCTGCTGTTTCCTCATAAATTATCACCCGTAATGTGTCTGTGTGACTGTGAATTACTCCTATCACACACACTTCATCTCTAGACATCCACACATGCTTTTGTCTCCTCAGCCCACCACACCCACACTAACAAACAGCTCGCTTAAACAGTACTGTTCCTCCCCACACGTCCCAGCCTTTGAATAAATCAGAAGCATTATGCAGAACAGCAAAAGTGATTACCCACTTTTAAAAGCCTTTATGAATATTTATAGTCAGTTACTGTCACTGCTTACTTCAGGGGTTATTTTGTTATTCTCTCGGGAAGCACTTTAGATTTTTTTGAGCAAATGTTTGATGTGTTGTATCGTGCTGTCTGTCTACTCTCAGCTAACGGCAGCGTACATTAACACGCGCAGATATTCGACCGTGTTCACTAAAACCGACTGAAAGAACTGGTGGCAGAGGAAAGGAAATGAAGATGCAAGCAGCACAGAAGAATAAACGAAAGAGTGATTTAAAGAAGATAAGACCAAAGTAAACAGAAACCAAAATAGACAATAACAATAACTATCTCTGGAAGTAAATAACCGAGAATTAAGGTTTGCCTGGGAATTTGTCATAAATTATTTTCTTTTAATAATTAATAATAAAAAATAAAAATGTAAGCCCTTAAATTAGGGTACGTCAAAGTCAGGGAACCTTGCTGCCACTAAATCCCTCACGATGGATTCACATGGGGCGTCAACGCTTCTCGTTTACTTTGAATGGGTCACGTCAAGCGTTGCCCAACTGAATTGTGGGTCTGTCGCGTCACTGGCGTTGCTTGTGGCAGAAGTTGAACATTTTTCAACTTTTCAAGCGCTCCGTGTGAATCCATCGTCACTGATTATCCAAAAAACAAACATTACTTACAGTGCCAGATAAATCAGATTAGAAATCCAAGTAGATTCTCTTGTAAATGTGGCTTATGATTGAAGTATAATTCATTATCTGTTCATTATTATCTGTAAAATCCCGCCAATGATAATTGTTAGGGAAACACACACACCCAGTCTTCTGCTTTCGTTTATCCTTCACTTTCACCCAAACACTAGTTTACTCTGTGGTAAGGTCTTGTTTTCTTCTACCTCTTATGCAGTATATTGACGCTATGGATTATGGGATTGTGCTTCGTAAACGCTTGTGACAAAGTAAGAGGAATAGACATCAATATAGCCACATTTCCTGTCTTTCATCACTGCCTGTGTGCACGGTAGGCTAGCCAGGCATGTGCACAGTAGGAAAAGTGTTAACACTTTCTCTCATCCATCCCTGTCTAAAAATCCCAGGGAACGAGTTAATTACTAAGACAGCGAGCTCATTTCACCACATCCATCAGCCTTTGTTCCATCTCAAAGATTCCCAAAGAACATTTTAGAAGCAGCGACTCACTTCAGCCGGTCCAGGATTTGATGAAGATTCCTCTGTTTCCATGGAGTCCACCTGGCCGTGACCTTGCAGCTGAGCTGGAGTTCATTATTCACAAAGCATTGCCATGGTCCTTTCACTTTTTTAGGCTGGCTGACCAGTAGTGCAAGATCATTGTCTTGTTACCAAGAATCTGCGTAGCGGTAGTCCTTTTGTCATTAAATGATTTCATGAAACAGAAACACAGATATATACACCACACACACACATCCAGAGATTTAATACAGTGTCTCTTTAAGCAGTCGGAGAGAAATGAGTCCTTTCTTCGAGAATGTTTGCGAAACCTCAGTCTCACAGTTTCACTAGAAGTATTTGAACCATCTAAGCCTTACATTGTAATTCAGGACACGTTTGACGTTTGTTTTCCCCACAAGAAAATAGAATTTCTGTCAATTTGATTTGCTGTCCTTTGTTTTCTCATTATCTGAAACGCGTGTTCCGCTGCGTTCCTCTCACCCAAACACTCCCGCTGCCAGTTCATAAGTCACAAAATACTCATTTGCAATCAAAGTTATAGCTGTCGGAGCTACAAAAACGCCCAGGTACAATTTTCACTTTGGTATATACTCAAATGAAAAAATAGGACATTGGCCCCAATTCACAAGGAAATTAATTTCAAACAAGACGACAAATGCTTCTGTAATAGTTCTGGACATAAAGATTGTGTCACACTTTGCTTGTCTTGTGGTGTGCACTCAAACGTATGTCCAGTTGACCTAAAAATGATTTCTGTCAAAGTCTTGGTACAGATGCATGTATTTTAAATGTTTTCTTTATGATGAAGTAGGAGCAGCACAGGGAGCATTTGCTGTAAATTCTGTTGCATCACAGAGTATAATCAGACAGCAATAAAGCGAATGCTTGCAAACAGTATGCTGACTTCCTGTAAGGAAGGTTGGTAAGGAAGATCACCATTGATCTTGACCCAGCGAGCGGACCCCACAGACTACTGGCAACACACAACATTATGCCCTGATTTATAGCTGCTGCCTGGCTTGAGAGTGAACATTCAACACAAACTCCACTTAATTCCAATAGTCCTTGTGGAGATTATATTCATAACTCATTCGATTCAAGGCTGAGACCTTAAATGGGCAAAAATTATTGTCAGCTGAGGGACACGATACTGATGGGTCAGGGGACAAACCATATGAGAAATAAGGAAAATCATATCATTCACATCTTTCAGTGCACATCTTCATTCAAGATTAAATCAAACACTTGAATATGAGTGGAAAATCGATATGACACGGTCCAGTTCACAAAGAATCTTTATTAAAAATGGAGAAGGCTCTACATTCCCAGATTTCTGTAAGATGGCCTGAGGTGGACGAGTTAAGCTGAAGGGATTCTAATCATTGTTAAGCAAATTGATCTGCTAAAGAAACGGAAAGTAAAGAAAAGCTGGAATTTGAATCATTTTTAAGCGTATTAATAAAGCGCTACTAAACTAAACACCAAGTGCTCAAGGCAGTCGAAAGCTCACCTCAGCTGTTACAGAATGACCTGTGTTAATGTCGATAATCAATGTGTCTGATGTTTCATTTTTATCTTCTGCTAGAAAGCAAGGTGAATATTAAAACTATATACACAACATCTGGTACATTTGGCATCTAAAGATGGACTTTAACGCTTACCACTAAGTGTGTTAACTGAAAAGAATAACATGGTTTAATGTTACAGAAACTTGATTTTGGGGTGAAATAAGAAACTAAACTTGCATAAAGACCACAGAGCATATTTTTATGACCATTATGGTCTATATAAAGTTAGAACAGCAAAAGCTTGATAGAGATTCTACGAATGATGCTGAAAAAGCAGATGGTAAGAGTGAGACAAACAGTCACAGCTGGAGAAAATAACATGCCGTTTCTCACATACACTCATATTAATTTGTGTAGTTGTTTATTGCACAACACACTGGGGTACAGTAAGTTTTAAACCATACAATTCATTTTAAATATTGTTCAGCTCAGTCAAATGAACTCCAACAACTGTTTCATCAAGATCATTGCTGTATTTTAATTCAGAAAGTAACTGAATTCAGTAACTGAATTCAGTCACATTGTGTAGACGAGACATATACGAGAGTTCTGATCAAAGTCTTTACTTATATTTTATCAGAGAAGAATCAAACCTCACTTAAGAGGGGAATCAAACAGGCAGAAATAACAGCGGTAAACCACACACTGAGCTAAACTTACAGACCTCAGGAACAGCCAATACCCAGTCAAACCAACATAATAACAACAATACCAGACACCGAAATGAACAAAAACCAAAGCATATAAAGGGTAGGTAATGAGTCCAGTGATGAGGTGACAGGTGAAGGTGATTACAGGATGAATGCTGGTGATCGATGGCAGGTGTGCGGGGTGCAATGGATTCTGGGATTTTGAGTTCCGACGGGGAGGTGCTGGGTGAGACCGTGACACATTGGAGGTTTAATGATGAACCTATTAAAATAAACCTTAATTTATTTACTTCATTCATTTACTAAAAGTATAATATTATACAACATTTGGCTTCAGGAACGATTGCCCTCTGTACCGTTATCATAAGTGTATACCACTTCACGATGTTCAGTGTACAGTAGATACAATTCCTGTAGTTTAATTTATGGGATAAAGTGTTGTGTCACAGGTCGTGAACTTGATTCCCAGGGAACACACATAGTGGTAAAATATACTTGAATGCGCTGTAAGTCACTTTGGATAAAAACGTCTGCGAAATACAAAAATGCATGAAATGAAAATTTGATCAAGGATGGATGTGATAGGAAGGTTCAGTCAACTGTCATAAAAGCTCAATTCTGTGTTGGCTTCATATACACCTATGGAAGATTTCGTTTACTCTGTGAGCACAGCTAAAGCATTCTCCCCTCCCAACCCCGATACCATGCTCCCCGTCTTCTGCTTCACAGCTCTAGACTTGATAAAGATGAAACGCGTCCTACAAGCCGGTTATGCTGTACTACGCATCTCGATATGCTAGGCTGATAATCTGACACTGATAGCCATCAAACTGTCACCACTTGGGAGTGAAACACACCAGCATAAGCACCTTATTTTCCACATAAATAAGATCTTCTCGGCTGCATCAAACCAAAACTGGGTTTTTAATTAATTTCTTTCTGCGACTTTTATTTGAAAGAAAGATGTTCACCTCCAGACCTCTCTATAGTTGTCACTGTGTCCATCACAGGCATCAACACAATAGACATCATTATTAGAGACAAACTTGATACTTAAATAAGGTCTAATGAGCTAAATACATTTCATTTTCTGCTTTACAGGAGTGTCCGACCATTTACAGTATTTTCTCATCATGCCAATGGGCTGCTACATTATTAAAAGTCAACCTACTTCAGATGCAAGCGTGTCATTGCTCCTCCAACAAACCTTCTGTTATCATTTCTGAGCACATTTCTATAAGCTATAAAAGTCTGGTTGCACTTACAATAAAACCCAATATGAATCAACATAAATGCAGATGAGATTTGACTCCCCTCATCTGTTTCTTCTCCAAATCCTCTTATGTCTTCCAAGATAAAGCTCTTCTGGATTCTGTAACTCAACATGGTTTCTTGCTTCTATCACTGCATGGGACACCAAATAGCAAACAAAGCTGTTTTGGCTAACCAACATTAATTTCTAACTCCCATAATACTTTTCAAAGTTAACTTCAGTAAGAGGATATTGAGTGTGACAGACTTACATTTACAGGAAATTTATCTAACGGTCTAGAAGGACATCTTTTATTATCTAGTGACGTTTTGTTTTACAATGTTTAACTAATACTTCCTGGAATTCTACAATTGTTCCTTATTTCTTTATATTTAGGTGGATTACGAAGCAAATAAAAAAATCTGTTAAGATGATAAAATAGCGAATAATATGTAATAACAATTAAAAGATTTATTGCATTTATATAATCAATTTATTGATGATGTATTTCCTATTAAAAGAGGAAGAAATTCAGATCAGCTGTGATGTGCTTCCTGTTAGTCGGTGACAGGGAGCACTGGAAACCCTAATAACTTGGACTACTCAAATTATTTGAGTAAGGAGATTCCCTCCCTTACATTTTTAAGTACAGTACAGGTTAAAGTAAAAGTCTACTTTTATTATTTAATAAACAAACCATTAAAACAAGTATTTTTCTTTACATCAACAGCTTTATTAGGGTAATACCAAATACAGTATGTAAATTTAGCATAAAACACTTAGAAATCAACATTTATAAATAGATAAGTTCATTCGATTGTGAATTATCTATTTTGTGGTCACAGCGATTGATATGTTAGATGATAAATGTCTCATTGCTATTAAACTTCAGTCATGTCCTCTCTGCTGCTGTGCTACACAGCTGTAAGTAAGTGTTCCCTCTGGATGCAGAAATGAATGTATTGTGCTGCCATTGATTATGTAGCTGCTGTGTGATAAATATATCACAGCTTGTGAGAGCGCTATCGAGCGAGGTGGCATGTGTGACTGTGACTCGAGCGAGCAGGGAGGTGCTGGCCATTGTTCACTAGACAAATGCCCAACCGAGAGCAACAGCGCTGAGCCTGTTCCAGTCACTGCAGGTCTAGCACACGCTTGTATTGAAGCTATAAACACACAACACATGTGGCCTGACTGCTGGGACAAAACATGAATCATGGGAATAGATCTTAAATCAAGTCTACTTTATAATGAAGGTAGATTTTGAAGATGTCTTCTAAAGTGAGCGTCAACAGGTATGACTGTGGACGATGCTGGTAAAATGCTTGGCAGATGAGGGATCTCAATGAGAAGTTTTTCTCTGATTCTGCATTTCAGTTGGTATACAATTACGTTAGTGGCAAATGATGAATACATTTAATGATGTAAATGAGAAATGAGAATTTAATGAGTAAATGATAAATAATACGAATTTTTGGCTGAACTATCCTTTTAAATGTGCTGTAAGTCGCTTTGGATAAAAGCGTCTGCCAAATGTTAAATGATTTTTCCCTATAGTATGGGGAAGGATTCATTATGTCATACAAGGCTTAGTTCATCACTGTCAGAGGACATATTTGCAGATGGATGATGATGTGGGAAAGTTGGTAATGTCTATTATCTGTATGTTATAGGGGATGTTTGTCAGTGAATGACCTTAGTTTACTCATTTTTAGTAAAACATTTTTATACCTAAAGATTAATGTAAAAGCTGTAAAATCGTATATACCTAATGAATTGAGTAAATGTAAGGAAAAGAAAGCTCAGTAGATTTAACCTGTTAACTGTTAGGAAAATGTATGTTATTTTCATATTCACTTTAATATTTCATAGGTGAATTTTAATCTTATCATGACAAAATATAAATTAGTGGTAAGGTATAAGACTCGAGGTGAAATATTTGACAAATTTTCAAAGCAATAAACATAAAAAAGTAATGTTACTGTAAATTATATATCTAATATCCAACAAAAAAGTAGTTTATAGTTTATACACATTTTCACGCGTATACTCAATTTCTGCTGTGACAGATATTAGGTTACCTGAAAATGTGACTATTAATATCAAAACAAATGTGCTATACTAACTAAATTAAAACTAGACTATCAATTATTAAAATCTTACATTTACTTTTTAGCCTGTATTTACCGTGTACTCCAGGAGTACTTCACAATAAATGTAATGAAACCACAGTAAATGATTACAGTGTAACTGTACACATATTATTTAAATGAAATATCTGTCAAATTTGACCAGTAAAACAACACATTGATTCTAAATTACAGCAGTCGAGTCTGTTAAGGACAATGATGCCCTCAGTCGCAATCTCTACATCAGTAAACTCATTTCCTGCCCTTTC
Organism: Beaufortia kweichowensis; assembly: GCA_019155185.1. Classification (NCBI taxonomy): domain Eukaryota; kingdom Metazoa; phylum Chordata; class Actinopteri; order Cypriniformes; family Gastromyzontidae; genus Beaufortia; species Beaufortia kweichowensis. The sequence goes on from CM032800.1 coordinate 16,518,785, forward strand.
ATTGTTTCACAGCAAGTAAAGTTCATCACCTCCTCTCTTACATCTTCTTTACAGACAGGTGGATCAGCAGCAGCCATTGTTTAATTGATCTTGTTTTATTCTTGTTGTACTGACCTAGAGTAACTGCTAATTGTTAAAATATGAATCCATGGTCAATTTTCGTGATGACCATAGTTCTGGCAAACTACTTCTAGAAATAAACCACGTTCACACCGCCGGTTTCTTTTCATAATTTGGAAACATTAATAGTTCTGGTTGTCCTTATAAGAGTTATGAATGTATCTGGTAATGGATGTTTCATGTCATTTCTTATTGACCTCAAGTTTTATTTTACTTAAAATGTTTTATAAAAAAGTACACCAGTGAATGAGCTATATCAAATCTGAACAAGCATCAACACACGCTCTTTGCAGCCATATATCGCAAACAGCGGATCATCTGTTTTTATTGCCTATTTTTTAACAACATTGCTTTACATGTGAGGTGAAATATCATCTAAAATCAGGAAAATATTTACAACAATAAGTAGTCTTTTACTTGCTACTTATCGGGTTTGTGAGGAGTTTATCGGGTGGTTTATTTTTTGTGTTGATTGATTGTGTTGATTGTGTTCACATAATAACCTTAGCAAGACATTTACTTAATTTCTTAATCTGGTGTTTAAAATGAATATTAATATGAAATACGTAAGAATCATATTTTTTAAAAAACTGATTAATTTACATGTACTATTCTCAAATATTTTATACCAAAAATATAAAAAATATCTTAAAAGTAGAATTTGTTAAGTAAAGGGATAGTTCACCCAAAAATAAAAATTATTTCATTATTTACTTGCCCTCATGTCATGTCAAACCTGTATGACTTTCTTGCTTCAGCAGAACACAAAAGAAGATATTTTGCCAAAAATATCCAAAAATGAATATCAATGGGTGCCGGTAACCAGCGTTTTGCAAAATATCTTCTTTTGTGTTCTACAAAAGAAAGAGTCATATACAGGGTTTGAATGACAGGAGGGTGAATAAATGATGACATCATTTTTATTTTATTTTTATCTCTTTAATGCTTATTTTTGTCAAATAAACTTAAAACATGTAAGATATATTCAATTAATTGTTGTATTTTATGCACTTATTTTAGTGTGTTTAAAAATCACTGAAACTAAAACACATAACTGTTCAGTGATACAAGTCCTTATCACCTATTTTTACGGTTTATAACTGCCTGTACCTGCATTATTTCTTACTTAATAAATATAATGTTAAAAAAAAACTAACATGAAATAATTAACAATAAAACACTATTCTATGATAATGTTAGTTTAGTTAAAAGTGATTATTTATTTACCATTTAAAACTAATTTTAGCTTTTTAATATAAACATATTTTAAAATCATGAAGTAATAGAAAATGTAATTCTTATTGTACACATGTAAAGACAACAGCAGATAATCACGTGTAGTGCAAAATGTTTCTGATGTTGTCTTGAGGGATCATTTAAATGACGGAGCTTCCAGTGAGTGTAAGTAAAACATCGAGTGGAGCTTTACTCTGACATATGGTGAGTCAACAGGGGCAAACTGCTGACTGACCCAAGCAAAACACTTCAATCTCTCTCTGCTGTGCTTCACTGCTCCCCAGGGCTTGATTGATTGATTCACCAACCAATCACAAAACATCAGTCCCCAACACTAAAGGCATCCATTTATCTACAGCCTGTCAAACACATTCACGACATGAAAGCTGTTATTTTAAAGTAGCAAGCACTTAAAAACATACATACCTTAGACAATGTGTATTTATTTTATGCTGACATGAATCAAGAGAAGGTGGACTATTGACATTATTGGACTCTGACAACAAATGCATTTTAATACTATACATATTTGTATGTTACGTTTTGTTTCAAAAGTTTAAAATGTGAAGTGTATTGCCATGTGTAGTTTCTGCTGGTGTTGATCCAACTTTGATGGTTTTATTCGTATACAGTTCTTTAGAAATGTTTATGGCATGATTAATTTAAATGGACATACTGTAACAAAAAATCTGACATTACATAATTTAAGAATAGTTATTATGTTGTGTTAAAGAGTGTTGTAGAAGTGTTATTAGTATATAAAGGTTAAATCCTCTGTATTCAATGAGTGAATTGTAAAATAAGAATACTCTTTTCCTTGTCTTGTTTTTTGTAGGGGGAATATTTGAATCCATTGAGAGCGGTCCATCCAGTGCTGAAGAACTTGCCTTTAAGTTTGCTTTAAACACAATCAACAGAAACAGAACTTTACTGCCAAACACCACGCTCACATACGACATCCAAAGGATAAACATTCACGACAGCTTCGAGGCCTCCAGAAAAGGTAAAGTCTTCATTTTCTGTGCTTCAGTATCACCTTATACTATCAAAGAATGAATCTTCTCGGTCATGCACATGAGAACGGATGTGGGCTCGAGACTGAATTCATTTAACCACAGGGAGACATCAGTAGCCGTCTGGTGCATAAACAGAGAGAACTGATTGGTTTTCTGTAATGAGTCAGAAGGGGTGATTCAGTGAACTACTGATACCCCTGAGACAGGTTTGCAGGCTGCTATCATCTGTCATTTACACACAAGGGAAACATCTGAAATCTCTTATAATGATTATACACTCCATTAGTCGCTGCCACAGTAACGGCTCCTTTTCCGTGCTACTTTGCTTAAAGATTATGAAGATGCAATTAAAACACTGTGGCTTTTCTGATATAAAAATATGATTCAAATAAATGAATTGAAATCTCAGTGTTGCAATACATATTGATTCTCTCAGAAAAAAGTTTGATTTATTTATCTTAAATATAATTTTTGTTAAAACATTATGTTTTGCAATTAATAAATATATTATTTAGTAATAAGTTTGACATAATGTAATATGTTTTCTCATAAACCGCAACATGATTTGAGCCAAATCATGTCATATTGTGGCTGATTTTATTCTGTTTGTCTCTGCAGCTTGTGACCAGCTTTCTCTGGGAGTGGCAGCCATCTTTGGCCCCTCCCACAGTTCTTCTGCCAACGCGGTTCAGTCCATCTGTAATGCTCTGGGGGTGCCGCACATCCAGACCAAGTGGAAACACCAAGTCTCAGACAACCGAGACTCTTTTTACGTCAGTCTCTACCCCGACTTTTCCTCCCTCAGCAGAGCCATTTTAGATCTGGTCCACTTCTTCAAGTGGAAAACGGTCACTGTGGTTTACGACGACAGCACAGGTGAGAGCTCAGTCGTTTAGCGCTCATAGAGTGCCGTGTTTATTCTCCAGCAGTCCTTAGGCACACTGACCCTTTGGCCTGGACCGTGCACCGCATCCCCAGTCTCCGTCTGGCCTGCGGTATGGCCAAACCCCCCTGGTTGACAGGCTCTGTTAGAACAGTAGGCAGCAAGTGCTACCGCAGTGAGGGGTACATATGCCATATGTCAGAGGTCGCCTCAGGAGCAAACTTGCCAACTAGTAAACTCGCTGCCAGATTTCCCAGAGCGCTCGCTCAGCTTTATTCACATTTCTACAAATACTGTACGGATTGTAAGAACTGTAAAAACTTGTAAGGTAAATCTGAATAAAAATGTAAACGCTTGAATTCAAGTAATTCTTCAATGCGATTTAAAACAGCCTCGCGAGCGCGTGCAGTGCAATGACACGTATCTGCAGCGCAGTGACGCGTATGCATTATCTTAAAAAAGAAGAAATGGTAGAATCACAAAAATAACTCTGACATAACCAAATGCTTAATAACTCTGAATTACAAATAACTGCTTTGACTAGAAAAGAAGAAATATAACAGACCAAAAATATAATTAGACCAATTCCAACCATTTTCATTGTTATTTTCAATTTGGGTGCAGAAATGAATAGTGAGGTAGAAATAAATGGACAGGAGTATAAAAACTGCACACTGATATGACAGAAGATGACTGTGCTCTTCAGGCCTGTACAACTTCATGAATAAATGCAAACAAGCAAATCAATAACCATAATGCCATTCCCTAATGGCTTGGCTCTGTAATGGCAAAAGTAAACTGGCAGAGACTAACACAAAGCTTTGTCAACACTGCTCAGCTGCTGACTTATTGTGTTAGAAAGGCGCAGAAGTGCACAAAGCATATTACACACACGTCACACTGATAATGGGTAGTAATGTTAAATAAAACATTATCACCATGAAAAACGCATAAGGCAGCTTAATAACAAGTACAAATGCCTCAGCAAAGGCGAGTAAAATTAGCTCTATTAGCGGTTTGTGATGGCTATAAAAGAGCTCTAACAATTATTTCTTTGATATGTGGGATTTCAAAGCAACATTAGCAACCTAACCCAGGCCAGACAGTTTGTGGCCGCTCTGCAGAAAACAAATGATGCTAAATGATTTCAATGTGTCAGAAGAAACACTATAATATGCTTTGCATAGCATTCATAGACAAACATTTTCCCACAATAATAAATAGAAAAAATAATAGTAATACTCCATTCAATGCTTTTGTCAGTGACAATAATGTTATAACAGAGGATATTTTTCTAAAAAGTTAATAAACTTCCTTCTAGATCTAGTGTTTCAGATATTAATAAAGGTGTTAATAAAGGGTGTAGATGTTAAAGTGTAATAGCTTTCCATTTTGGCATGTCTATTAATATGTGCGACCTGATTTTAATCTCATTCAATTTGCTCTACATGTGAAGTCCCACATAAATAAGCACATACAGTAAGGGTTACATTAACCTTGACCTTGATGTCTCAAGTGTCCAGAATTTTGAGTGAGGAGCCAGACAGCTTTCCCTTTTCTCTCTGAATAATACTAAAGGAAAGCTGCGTCCATCTCACATCACTGACTCATACAGTAGCAGTGCTCTTCTGGAAGAAGACCAAAAAAACATGGAGGATTACAAGTCCGACAGCCTCTTTTTTCATGGACTTTGGCAGGGAACGTTTGAGTGATGGAGCCCCTCCAAAGATATACACAAGCCGTTATGTTGAATGCTCATGGGGGCTTCAGATGGGGGTTTTATTAAATGTTTGAGCTTATGAAATATATATATATATATATATATATATATATGCCTTGTTAAATTTGAATCAGCAAACGGATGGAGGTATAAGACACAATCAATACAGATCATCAGACGCAGAGGATACAGCAGTTAATAGCAAACCACAGAAAGTGTAAGTTGTCACAGAGAATTTATAATTGCATGAAAATCAATAATCCCTGCTGCTACAGTATGCACACAAATAAAGAGAGTTGTTTATAAAGTTTTTGTTCTTTAATCTTATTTTATGTAGTTAATGTAATAAAGTAATTACTCATTAGTCATGAAGTAGTTGAAGTAGTTGCCCCTCTAATAGTTCTTTACATTTTGCACAATGTCTGTTACGGCCAGTGAAAAACCATAAATATACAGGATGCCATTGCTGAAAACCTTCTGCCTACAAGTCATATAATTGCATTTTTCTCTGTCTATTAAGATAAAAGACATTGATGTGCTATCAAGACATGCTGTAGCTTTCAGAACATCCACCAAATCCATTTATTAAATTTAAGCAGCAAAAAAGAGCAGACATTTACCCACACAGCTGTAAAATGGAGAAATTAGAGAAATACTGTAATGTTCAAGAAAAATACAAGTTAATAGATAGATAGATAGATTAGACAGTTTATTAATACCATTTATTACAATGTAATAAAGCCTTTACAAAGTGCCTAATATAGAATAATGGGAAAAGTGTTCTATTGTTGTGTTCAAATGCAAATGTCAACATTCACAATATCATTGCATGATTTACATTTTGATTTTGGACTTAAATGTGCAGAACTTTTTCTGCCTCTACCCTTCCTCACCACCAACCAGGGCCTCAAAAACACTGTAACCTTGAAGATGTAGAATCCATCTCATGATTCCCCTTACTTGTGACTAATTTGAACTATTTTTATGTTTTGTTGTATTTTTTATTTTTATCAACAATTAAAAAATAGTGAATTAAACTGTTATTAATGTTAGCTAGTTTCAATGTGATGCATGACTAATCCCTCAAAGCAATTTATCATAATTGGGGTCAGAACTGTGGATAAGGTCAGATGTAATTTCTCTTGTACTGGTATGATGGTATGGGGATGACTGTCAGGCTCAGCAAGGTGTTGAAGTTGAAGTGTGTGAAGGTGTCTGTCATTTGTTTATCACAGCCTGTGTCAATCTCCCTGTCAAACCATTTAGACAAGTGAAGTGTAAGATTGTATTTAGGAGAAATTGTCACTTTCACAAGCCTGTGGGCTTTTAGTCAGTAAAGGCCTATATGCTCTGAAGTCACCATAAATAAACCATCATGTTTTAATGCCCTGATAGAGCTTTAAAGTATGAACTTTGACAATAGGAATCAAACAATGGACAATAGTGCAGATCATTGCAGTTTTCACTTCTAAGAATGGACATGTTAGTGAACATGGCAGTTTTATCTCATCGCATCTGTATTCAAGGAAAAAGAAATGTGCCACCACTGTAGCCAGCTGCATAAACCTAGCCGCTAAGTTAAGAAGTTATTTATAGCTATTCAGATTTACTTTTCACATTGAAATGAACTGATTTATCTAACAGTCCACTGTTTAATGTAACTGACTGTGTTATGACCAGTCCTGAAGAAGAAAAATAGATAAAGACTATTCTAAGAACGTTATGCAACAAAGAAAAAACTTAAATGGAGCATTAAGGATATTTTATTACACACAGAAGGGAAAAAATATATGAATATTTACATGAATTATACAGTTCAATTTAATAATTTTCAGCCTGACCTGCAGGACATCCATAAGTTTGCACTTGTATTATTTAAAATGAAATTTCCTGCACCATTTAGAAATGTCCAAACAGCATTGTTGTCTATTTATGTATAAAGCCATGAAAATATCTCTTTTTTCCCATTACCTGGCTGTGTAATTGAGTCACCTGTGTGAAGTAAATGAGGACAATAGGACTTTGGGGGCAACATGGCAATCTTTTTTCAGCTGATGACCTTTTGAAGTGAGAATGTGATGTTTCATTACTTCAGAAGGTGGCATTTTATTGACAGAAAGCACACAAGTGTCTAACTTTTAACATTTCTCAGGGAAGTGATTAGAGTAAGAGAAAGAGAGAGCAAATTGAAAGGAGAGATAGCGAGAAACAGCTTAACAACTGGAGAGAGGAATAGGTTTTTATTAAATATATTATCACTTTAAATACCCTTCCATGTGTGTTTCATATTTCTTTCTAATGAGAAAGATAAGAACGGAATGAATAAAGTATGCTGGATACATATTAAAAGTAAATGACTGCATATTTCAGATTGTACTTTTTAAATCTAGTTGACTATTGTAACATACACTCATACATTTCTGATTCTGTATGACTTTTATGGAATGCAAAAGATCATTTGCTAAACATTCAAACTCATGCTTTCCATATAAACAAAGTGATTAAATACTTGATGAAACATTTTAAATATACTGCAGCCCAGATTTCAATCAACCTGCAAAATAACACAACAAACATGGGTTTTTATGACATATTTACTGTGCTTGTATTTTTGTGGGGAAAAAATATTAATATATTTAATATATAAATATTATATATTAAAAATATTAAAAATATTTTTAAATAGTGAAAATTAACAGTCATTGTGTACTTTGTATTGTGTTCCATGATAGAAAGAAAGAAAGAAAGAAGAGAATTTTTAGTTACATATAGGTTTTTGGGGATAAACTGTACCTTTAATAATGCAATAACCTTATTTATATTCTTTCTCTCCCACCCTCCACCCCTCGTCTCAGGTCTGATTCGATTACAGGAGCTCATCAAGGCTCCATCTCGCTACAACATCCGATTAAAAATCCGGCAGCTACCAGCAGAGACAAAAGATGCCAAGCCGCTTCTTAAGGAAATGAAACGAGGAAAAGAATTTCATGTGATTTTTGACTGTGGACATGAGATGGCTGCTGGCATCCTTAAACAGGTGAGCTGGTCTGTACATCTGACTGGTCTGTAACTGGCTGCTTTTTATTATTGAGTTTTTCATTTCAAGTTTTAAATGTTAGTTTAGTTTTGTAATCAAATAAAAATCTACGCACATTTATATTTTTCGCCACATAAACAATTTGAAATATTCAGACTTACACCTTCAGGTCAAAAGATTTTAAAGCTCATGAAAAGCATTTCAGTTACATGGTCCTAAACTTTTTTTTAACAGTAGTGCATCTGTAAACAAACAAACACAAAAATCTCACAGAAATTTGTTGATAAATGGAGTTTATATGTATGGTCTGTGTGTTAATATTGTGATTAAGAAAAAGAATGTAAACAAACATGCATTTAATAATGTAACTCTCTAATACGACATTTCTTCTGCTTTTAGATTAATTCAAGCTTAAACTATAGCTAGGTGTCACTTTTACAGGGATTTTACAAAATGTATTGCTGTGAACTGCAGTTTCCTGGTAACTTAGTAGTTCATTTCTGTGATTCTGTTCTAAACTGACTTCCCTGCAAGATTCACACATGGTAACAAATGTGGACACGTGTGAAACGTGGTTTTGTATGAATCCCGTGTAGATTCCTGTGGGAAACCCATGTGAAAAATGTGGTGACACTTATGAAAACATATCCTCACATGTTAGTAACATATCACCACGTTTCGCAAGTAATCCCATGAGTTTCCTAACTGGAATTTACATTTTATTCGCACAAAAGTGTTCCAAAACATGTTTCACCTGTGACCACATGTTTTTTTGCACATGTGAATTTCATATGATTTTTTTGTAAGGGTTCGTCCAGGATGATAAGCTCATTGCAGGTGATTTCTATTACAATGTTTTTTTTTACACTTATTGTCAGCATTGGACTCTGATAAATCATTTTATTGAAAAATGAAACCTCACAGACTTGGATTGCTATAGTAATTCAGCTATATTTAGACTAACTGTGTTCAGAAGAGGTTTGAGATCATGAACTTTAGCAAAAGTAAGTCAGCAGCTGAAGCCAATTGAATAGTCACTAAAATCAGTCTATGCTATTAGTCTAATCTAGCTATTAGTTACGAATAACATAATAACGAATAACATAAATAGATTTGAATGATATCATTAAAGGTAGCATAATATGTTTGGGGTGAGACCAAATATATTACTACATAGAAATATATACAGTATATTTTTCTGAGGGAGTATTCACTAGTATATAGAGAACACTGGTTAAGCACTAGCTCTGCTTACAGTATATGGTGTTAACCTTTTGTGAATCATGAAGGAGAAATGTACAGTATATGTATTGTTTTTGACCTGTGAATTTATTGTCTCTTTTGATCTTGAGTGCTAGACTCACACAATCGGTGAAGTGTACAGGTTACATTGATTTCCCATCATTCAGTGAAGTTTACATGCTCCGTTAGTCAGTATGTTTGCATGTTGGTCAATAGGATAATGATCTTGATGTTAAAGTGCCCGACAGTGGCTTTAACCGATTAAGTACTTTTGTTCCTAATAGATATCTAATTTAACCTTAACTTATTTTGTTGAGGATTTCACCGGTTCAGTTACAAATGTTTGTAAAAGATGTGCTTTCAGAATGGATTTTATTTAGTGGTGTAGTAGAGAACCGTAAAGGAGCTGACATTTCATTTTGTGACTTAACTGCAAGAATATTCCTCCAATTACAGAAATAATCAAATATTAAAGTGGGTATTTTTCAGCCTGAGATTGACTTACAGACGTTCTTAATCAGTTTTGGAGCACTGAAGTGATAATGAGGCCCTGAGATACTCATTAATAGTGGCAGTGGATATATGCTTATATAATGGGCAGCTCAGAGAGCTTTTGTGTGATATCCACAAACTTTCTGCTTCGTGAAGTCTTCCATACTTCTAAACTTTGTGAAATCTGCTTAGGCTACAGAATCTATTGTTTTCTGCCATATATTTCATACAAGGCCGAATTTAATAATTAACTTACACCGCGGGCTAATGATTGCAAAGATGATATAAATATCGGGCAATCTCATATATTTTAATATAACTAATTAGATAATAATAAGCCACAGCATATGTATTATGTGTTTCACATATGCATCATTGTAACATTATGTTTTGGAAAATAAAGGCACATATTACACATATACAGTCTTTACTGGTAAATTACTAGTTCATTACCATTAAGGGATCATGTGTGAATGCAGTTTGATAAATTATGTGATATACAATATGTGATATGATAATGCTTAAAGTTTTCATGTCGGGATGCAGATCCTCTTGTTGGGGTTTGTGTTGCAATACCAACTGACTGGCTGTGCATTTTCCTTTACTTAAAATATATTTCAAAATATGTTTCACATTCTATCTGATATAAGAAAACATCACTCTTTCTGTATCGCAAGTCTCTCATTAATCTGCATTGACCTAAAACTTTACCTAACATAACAAACGTAACTTTTGTAATTATTAAAACATTACAAACCATTTTGATATACACATTTTTTAAATATAGATTTTTTCGATAATCTCTTTCAGCTCCAGTACTGTCAATTTTCTTGTATGAGAAGTTATAACATTACCGGTAAATTACCGTTATAATGTTCTGTGCAACAGATAATAAGATTACATGCTGATATATGGCATCTTCTTTGACAGTAATATTGTTTTGGTAATTTTAAGATAATATATAAGTATTAAGGCTTACATGTTAACACATAATGCGTGCACTTACCTTGGTCTGTGTAAAATGTTTTCTTGTCTCTTAACTCACTTTATGACCATGTAACACTTCACTTGATTCACAAGTATACAAGGAAGTGAAGTGAGTAAAACATTAGCATCCCAGTACAACTCACTACCAGTTACTTAAATTTTGTGTGATTCCCTAGAAATATGCCATTGTACTGCCATCTTTGTTCGTGGGCCCTGAGCACTTGCTTCCTTGAGCGTGAATGACATATCACTAAACACTAGATGCACTGAATCGTAATTGGCTGCAGACATTACAAAAAAACTGCACGATATGACCACCTTCCAAATGACTCATGCGCTTTATTTCACTGATAATCTTCCCCTTCATTGAAGCTTTTGTCCTGAGGGCATTGTAACGTTGATAGTTTCAGACAATTTTAGAGTACTCGACAGGAAGAACCCCACTGTTATACCAGCCTGATTTCTAATTGTGGGTAGAAATTTACAGAAAGCAACAGCATATATCCTTGATATGATATGAGAAAGTAAATATTTGATATAAGTTCAGAGCAATGCTGTACTTCTCTTAGCTAACTTACAGTCTTTCTCAGTAATGGTGCCGCTTTTGGCTCGTTTCTACCGGCAGGCTGCAGATATTTTCAAGAGGCTTTCCAGTCCACCTGGACACAATACCACCTGTTATTACCAGTGCTAGACCCCAAAACAGCAAATGTAATTACAGACCTGACCTCTGCTTGCTCTAATCGCCCTCTCCAGGCTGATGGCGGTGATAATCAGTGATTTATAATCTTTCTAGCAAGCCCGAGTGCATATAGCACACACATGCGTAGACCAGCATCGCCTCCTGCACGGTAATGCGTCTCAGGATGTCACCGAGTGAACTGTGCTAAACATCCATTTCCATCCATCTATAAGCACAAGGCACAAATGGCTCGTGTGCTAATATGAGATCACGTCTGTGATGTAGCAGCTGTTGCCAGGCACACTTTCATTGAACCACCTCATGTATGTTTCACATCGCCCTGAAGCACACACTAAATAGAGCGAATGCAACAGGCCGACACTTGGGCTTCTATGATTGTTGTTCCAACGTTTATCTACACAACAGCTTGGCCCATAAATTAATTATTGTTATGGATTGCGTTGTCTGTCAGTCTAGGAAAGATGCAGTGTGAATGCGTGGTTGGGTTGGCGTGGGAACCCGAGCGCTTATTACTGTTATAGAGACAAACAAGCGTCGTGCTAGATCAGATCCCACCTTCTCTTAAATCCTTCATCTTCTCTCATTTGCTGCTGTGAGCAAGAAATCAGTTTCAAGAATTGTCTGATGCTTATCTATTTGTCTTACAGTACAGTGTATGCTTTGTGCTAATACAATTCACAATAATTATGTACAGTAGTTGATGCATACTGTAAATGGATGGATATGGATGTTTATTTTGTATCAACATTAGGATTTAGATTAAAACGTGTAACAATTTTGTCACCATTCTGTCATTTTTTACAGTTCTCAATTGATATTATTTAATATAACATCATTTATTATTAAAATATTATTTATGAATTATTAATATTATGTCAGATTATAAAAATTGCAGGTGGAGCTGAGGGTGGTAGAGGGTGTTGGTATAATTAGGTCGTATTCTGTAACCCTCACCAACTTCTAAACCGAACCTTTACACAAATCTTTCTCCATTTGAACTTTTTCAAATAAACATAATTTAGTGTGATTCATGAGCTGTTTTTCTCATAAGGATCTCCCCCGCAGGGTCAGACATTACTGGTATTACTCTCTTTGTTTGGACATTTGATGACCACACTGTAGGGTTTACCAGTAACGCACACACAACACACATACACAAATATATAATTAAACAAGTATCAATATACAGCTTTCGTATATCAAGTATTTGTTAGGAGTTGAGAGTGTATATTAAGTGTTTAGGGTGAAAGCTTTATATGATTTTAGCTCACAAACCTTCAGCGTATAAAAGTATTATGTACTGCACAACATCATATAAACAAAAAATGCTATTATTCCTACCTGTCTCTCCTTCAGTTCAGTGATGAATTGCACATTTTCAGCAACAGCGTTACTGTTCTCTTGTCTCAAAACGTTTTCATTTGTGGTTATCAATCTTTTTCTCAGGCTCTCGCCATGGGAATGATGACAGAGTATTACCACTACATTTTTACCACCTTGGTAAGTCATATCTAAATGTGTATATTATACAGTGAATTCAAAACTACATTGATATTCATAAAATGATTTGTATATCAGGCCAGTATATTGCCTTTGTGGGAATATTGGAACTCTTTCTTGTATTCAGATGTTTAGATGTTTCAGTTTTGATTCTGCTTTTTGCTAAAAATGTTTTTTCTGGTAACGATATTTTTCACAGTAAATGGTTGTTTTTGTCTGTCTATCTCCCGCTGTCCCATTTTCCTGAATTGCATTATTTTATATCTCAGACATTAGTGAGTATAATTTGCTGGCCAAACTTGCAAAAATATTCCTTTTCACAGCTGCCTAATTTGGATAAATATTCATCATTTATCCCCTTAAATATAATTTAAGTTATTTATCTACTTTTCTCTGTAATTTGAAAGCTTTTGTTACTTTTCAAGACAGCATGCTAACTACTTAAGAGGTCAAAGTTGACACATTACATCCCTAAAGCATATGACGGCAGTTACTAGTACATTTCCCAGAATTTGAAATGAAAGATATTAGAAGATGTGTGATCATGTAGTTCTGCCGATATGAAGTTTGCTTCTCTTAGTAATTTTATTGTCCTGCATGTGTGCATGAATATACCATGGACATTCATTTCGGTTTCGGGAAGGCCCGTCCAAAAGTTAAGTTGCTTATATTACAGTAAAATTGTAAATGTTGCATGTTTTTAGGATCTCTTTGCTTTGGATGTGGAGCCTTATCGCTACAGCGGGGTCAACATGACGGGATTCCGTATTTTAAACACAGAGAACAGTCAGGTGTCCTCCATCATTGAAAAGTGGTCAATGGAGCGCCTGCAAGCACCTCCTAAACCTGACTCCGGCCTGCTGGATGGTTTCATGACAGTAAGACACTTTTTGCTTTTTCACACTCAAAACTGTTTTCAGATTATATATTTGACATTAAGAGTAGACCCAAAACAATGATCAAACATTTAATATGTCTATTTATTTCTAGAAATACCATGAAGTAAATTTCAGTGGTTTCATCGGACTGTAGTGTTTATTGTCATTTTATTATTTGTCAGTGTTTTGGTAATGTTCAGTGCTCCTTTGTCACTTGTTACTCATTTTTGGCTTGTGAACCACTGGAAAAGGTAATTGTTTTTATTTTACTTGGCTGTTACTTACACAGTTTAACTGAGACGATTTGGTGCACAACAGAATATTATGAGAATAGCGTCAGGTAACAACAATAAAAAAATGAGTTTTGTGTAATAGATAAGGTACAGGTTTGTTTGCTCTGCAAAGGTTTGCACTTTCCCCAGAGAACTTGAACCTACAACCTGCAGGGTATGCTGCGATCTGAAGCATGTGTGATACTCTAGTGTAGTGATCTAAAACTGTCTGATATAAGAACACTGGCACTATCCCAGTTCTTCCTCAACACTGGCTGTCCTATCTGGGAAAAGGGCCAAAATATGAAGTCACCAGAGGCCGACTGAGACGGAAACAGACATGAGAAGCCACATGCCAAAATAAGCCAACCTGCCAAAATAACTCTCATGGGAAAGAAAAAAAACAATGTCACTCTATTGGACTTTTTTCCTGAAATCTTGAAAGTTTTAATTTTACAGGTAAAGTTCCCCAAAAAAATGAAAATTCTGTTACTGCTTACTCACTTTCATGTTGTTCCAAAACTTTATTGACTTTTATATGACTTTACTCTGTGAAACACAAATTGAAAGAATGAAAACTGATTGCAATAATTATTCCTCAAAAGTAAGAGATCTTTTTAAAATGAATACAAATCTAAATGAAATCAATGCAACTAGAATTTTTAAATTCTTATTAGAAGTGCATCTCTGTCAGATGAGACAGCAATAAGAGTATTTTCAGACACCCAAACAATCACACAACTACTATGGTTAAATATTTTGCCACTAATAAAAGTATACAGTATCAATGAATGAAGCACTTGTGATTGCGACACCGTCCTCTGTAGTGTCAGCAGCAGTGACAGTGCATCATTTTCAGTCTTTTGGGGGGGCATGGAGATTCAAATTTCCTTTGAGCTTTTGACACATAAGAGGTTGTGGTATCATTAATACATCCTTGCACGTTTTATAGCTTTAAATATCCTCATTAATATAAAAATCATTTATTGAGTTGTTCTCCTGAAATTTATGAAGTTAAAGTGGCCAGATTTGTGATATTACAGATGCCACAACTTTTTCACACATCACTTAGTTGGCTCCACCCACTGTCGTTCAGACGTTGTTCAGTCCTCATATGGCTCTTTTCCATTGCATGGTACGGCACAGGACGGATCGGTACCGCTAGGTTTGCTTTTCCACTGCATTTTAAGTACCGCTTTAAAGTGGGTGGGATTATAGACTTGTGGTTAGTTGCGCCGTGGTCTACGTTATGTATGCTGGCAAGTCGATACCAAAAAGAACCGAGTGCAAAACTAATGCTTGCGCGCAGGTAAATGAATTTCACGAAAAGATGACAAAACATGCCAGGAAAGGATTAAACAAGTCTTTATTTGTTGTATTCATGTAATTGTTTGGGTGTATGTGAAATGAATATCACATGTATGTATGATAAAAACTGTAAAACACATT
This sequence comes from Beaufortia kweichowensis, assembly GCA_019155185.1. NCBI lineage: Eukaryota > Metazoa > Chordata > Actinopteri > Cypriniformes > Gastromyzontidae > Beaufortia > Beaufortia kweichowensis. The sequence continues at coordinate 16,534,320 of CM032800.1, forward strand.
GTTATAGAGTCCATAATCGGTGATGGTAATAGTAAGTGCATTATTTATGCTTAAAAGACCGTTTGATACACTGTACGTACGAATAAAACGATGATCTTTCGTGTGTAGAGACTGCCGAAGGATGGCAATTAATCCAGATTAATCCAGGTTGATAACATTATGGAAACATATCATAAATTGCTTATGTTTACTGCAAAACAAACCTTTCGTACACCTCACGGAACAAAATAAAATAAAACAAATCCATGCCGCCACCCCCCTTTAAATTTGCATCCCACATAGTGTGTTTACTGCCATCTACTCTTAACATACATTATCAATACTATACCAGCGTGTTTATAGCACATTTTTAATCTTTAACCCCCAGTTTAGCACATAACATAACCAGCAATTATATGTCAGTTTAATCAGAGATGGCAATAGAGAGGCAAATGTCCTAATATAATGCGGTCTCATGGATTTTGGGCCGATTTCTGGCAGTTGTTGGACAGATAATAAGCAGCTGAGTGGACCAGACTGCAGGCTGATTATCAGACATCTGGCTATTCTAGGACTGTTTTAAATAATATGAAAACTAAAAATTTTGTATCATAGCAGTGTTTTTCAGATTACACCTCATGTGATCTCTTGCTGGATGCCATTTGTCATTTAATGACTTGATCCCCTGTCTTTTTTCTATAGAATGAATGACTTTTTTTCCAGACAGAGACACTTTGAGAGCTTCATGGGCAGTGGGTTGTGATATCAAAATCTACACATTTTCTCTTTGGATAATAATTAATCTTCACATGGTGAAAGGCTACCCTAAGTCACGGTTTAGCATGCATAATGAAAATGACCTAACAAGGTCCTCAGACTTATTAGCATAATTTCTCTTCTTGTTAATTGCTTTAGCTTGTGTCTGATTTACTTGGAAAGAGCTCATCCACAGCAACTCTTCACTTCCACGGATTCAATTCTGCAGCATGACCACCCTTGTGAGTTCATCTAATGACAGAAGAGATACAACATAAAGACAGAGCGCTTATATTTGTAGTATTTAGACATTTTCAAACCACATCATTTACATTTAGGCATTTAGCTGACACTTTTATTCAAAGCGACTTACAAGTATTAGGAGACAATATTTGTTTTACAGTTATGTATTTCTTCTTTGTAATGTTTCTGACTAGATAAAGTTTGCAAAGTATGTTGTTATTTAACCAATATCACACTTGCATTCATGCTGGTATGACCATTAACACGGCTGTGATTCAAAACAAGCCTGTTCGATTATCTGTGTCCATGAAGAAACTGCACAACCATTCAAAAACCTATTCTGTTCCACAAATGGCCCTTAAAGCCCCAGTATCATCGCCCATATCTTTCATTAGACTCGTTAAATTTTCCTCAAGTCCTTTTTGCTTAACAAATGGGCTCCTTTAGGAGCTGCTAGCTTTCTCTGATCCCATTAGCCCCTTCATTCCAAGGTCATCACAGTATTGCCTAGAAAGAACCTCAGTTTAATGGCAATCCCTTTACCCATCAGGCTTGAGCACGTTTAGGTTTTCTAGAATAATCCTAGAGCCCTGGAGAGTAAAGATTGGGCTCACAAGAAAGAAAAGATTGAAATGACTCTATAACGTGTGGGTGCATGTGACGAGCATGCAGCGTTGCTTTTGGCTGGAAAATTCTTCACTGCATCTTCGCATCATGTCTTCATTTCTTAGAGTTGGACTGCGAGATGAGACTGTTTTTTCCTAATTCTCTGTTATTTGATAAAGGAACTATCCAAGCTGCCTCCTTCTCCATTTGAAGCTTCTTTAATCCACGGCCGACTGCCTGCTCCTCAAATGTGTGTAGTTGGATGAGCTTGGTTTGAAGGGGGAAGCTGAGATTTGGCTCTGAATTTGCCCACATGCTGTGGGACACATTTGGACAATAGTTAGGTTGACATGAGGAGGATCTGACATGAGAATTTCACACGAGCACAAATTATTGGGCAAGCTTAAGTGCACCTGGATCATGCAAGAAACTACACACTCTTTGACCAGAAATTACTTCTGAAAATGGATTTATACTGAATTTAAACCTGGGAAACTACCTTCTCAGTCTGCATTCTTCCTGAAATGGAATCTTATGTGTGAGTATATAAAACCCTCTACAAATAAGTATCTCTTCACAAAAATGCACGAGATACTCAGTTCACAATTGATTTAAATTAACTTTGACGTTAGCATGTTGTTCAGCTAATGGCACATCTGATACACCTGAAAATAAACATTACACAAAAATATTGGGTAAAATAGTCCAGACCTATTAGAACCTTTAGACTTGTATTTTTAGTATTAAATAGCCTCTCCACTACATCCGCCTTCTTGATAAACATTCAAAGATTGGCCTGTTTATGGAAGTACATGCAATTCTGCATTGACCAAAATTAGGAAGGCGACTTAATAGCGCTGGCAAAGTTTTGGAAAAGCATACAATGTCCTAAAATGTAGTGAAAGGAAGGCATCACAAGGCCTTCACAACTGAACTCTTTATAGTAAATCACAGAACACAGCAAAAACAAGAAAAAATAACATGAAAAATGTGTCTCGGTTTGGTTCCACCGGATGGCAATTATGTTTTTTTTTGATTGGGGTGTTGTGCTGTGGAGTAGAAAAGTGCTGTCACATGGAGACTGAGCCGACACATGAGGCTAGATTAATGACTCTGAGCCCTGCAGTGTAACAGTCAGGTATCCAGCAAGACAAGTGTCTCTGGAGACAGGTAACACCGCCGACAGGAACCATCATGTTGATTTTGGGAAGCTGAACCAGTGCCATTCCCTTCCTCCCCTCTTTCCCTGTGGACCACTTGTAGTTTCATCCCCTTCCTCTCAGGGGATGCAATGTGTTGCGTTCTACTTCTTTAAATCAGATCTCTTCTCTGAGTTTTACAACAAAAAGCCTCCCTTTCTTACCTGATCCAGCCTCAGAGCATGAAAAGTAAAAAGTGCCATAAAAGGTCTCACTTCTCATTTCTTTCACTTTCTAATTGACATTTCGCTAAGTTCTGCCCCATCCTGGTTACTGTTGGGAGCGAAGTGTGCTTGGAAAAAAGGATGAGAATTTTTTATTTTATGTTTTATTTTTTATAATTAAATGTTAAATAACACAGTAGCGTGGTTAAACAGAGAATGGAATGGACACTCAGAATCAAAAGCAGATGTTTCTCACAGCCAACTAAACCAGAAAGAAGCTTCATTTGACAGAAGCTTCAATAATTTGCTATTAAAATTAACAGTTTTGTTGACTTACACTTCTATGTATGGTACTTCAAACTCTTTGGTTACCCTTCGTTTCTACTATTACCTGCAATGATATTTAAATGACTAGATATAAAATGACATTCATGGCTATCTAAACAAACAAGAGCCATAGACTATGGAGTGAATTTCAAGTGAGAGGTGAGTTTCAGTTTAAAATGTCAAGGATTTCCATCTTTTATCTATCTAATAGCCCCCAAACACTATGCAAATTTCTTAAATAAAGTGTGATTTTCTGAAATTATTGGATAAATATATAAAATATTTAAAGTACAGTGTGAAGAGTGCAGTCCTGTGGTGGAGAGGGGAAGGGGGTACAGTATAGTGCGGTACGAGGCAACTGCACCTAGTGTAGCCCACGCCCATAGTGTCAGCATTCTGGTAGTAACCCAAAACACAGAGTTGCTACAGGCATGCAAACAAGAGCTATTGACATTAACAAAACTGATCTTTTCCTTTGGAGATCAGTGTCACAAATACACATCTGCTTTCTGTGTTTCATTAGCATTTCTATTATTATGCATCTCAAACTATCATGTACATTCTTGCTCTTTATGGGAGCAAAATGAAAATGAAATGCAATGGAGTGTTTAAGGCCATTAGATCAGTGGAGTGTGCATCTGGCACATCACTGAAGCTTCTGCCAGTTTAGCCTCCATTCAACTCTAATGCCTCTATACAAGAGGGCAGACAATTAAAAAAGCATGTTGTAAGGCTGTGGTCCAAGGCTTCATTCTCCTATCTTCCTCTTCCTGTACACAAGCAGCTGCATCTCCAATCATCAGTCCGTTAAATTACTAAAGTTTGCAGATATGGCATCTCTCTTCTTGAAAAACTGGTGACCAGGGGTGTAAAGGTACAAATTACAAATGCTCTTAGTTACTGTAATTTAATACATTTCTCAGGTTTTGTACTTTGGAATACTTTAAGGTATCACATATTTTGAAAACAGTGCACTTTTACTTTTATGTTTCATGGCTATTGAGAATAATCAAACATCAAATTGCACACAGCAAACTTGCAATATCTCGATACCGCTTGCATCAACGCTTGCTTTAAATCTTGGAGGGGGAGGAAAGGTTTGGTCGATACATTCATTAAGTAACCGTGCCAGTACAACAGCTGGGGTCACCACCTGTCCTGTATAATACAGGATCAAGAAATACCAGAAACCAGCGGACATGGGCGTGATCGCACTTAAATATACACATACTTAGTTGTGATTTTGAAAATGCTTGTTGGTCCGAAATTCTCCAAATACTCTTTTGAAATTCAACAAGGTATTCAGCTTTGGACATTTTTTGACCATTGATGTATTATGTATATAACAAGCCAGATTTTTGTCTCAAAAATGGCCATTACGTTTTCAGTCACAACATGAAATAAAACACATTTGCAGTAATGAACAGATTTTGCAGGCATCTTCTCTTTCTTGTGTTTGAGAGATTGTTGATAGGGCTTTTCATCTGAGCGAGACTCTGCCTCAAAGAGCTCATGAATCTGTCCAACAGATGGAGAGAAATTTGACAAGATCTTACAGGTTTTCTTCACAGAGTTCAGATTCAGCATGCTGGAAAGACAAAAACAAATCATTTTAAAATGATCAGTTGGGAGACGTTGTTAAATTTTAATAATTAATACTGTGTGTTCATAATTACTCAAACTTCTTAAGTGAAGTTAGATGTCTTTTGTAACTTGTCCTGCACTGTCATTTTTAACATAATTTATGTTGCATGGTGAATAAAGCGTTATATGCTCAAAAAAGCCCAAATCAGTCAGATTAATGAAGGTTTGATCATGTAAATGTTACACAGGTGGAGAAACATACTGTAAATGTTTGAACTGTCTTGTGCTTATTTACTTAGATTAACCATTCATGACATGCAATGAAAGCTTCCACAGGTCACACTTGTTTCCTCTAAAATGAAAAAAAAAAAAAACACTAAAACAATATTACAGGATTGAATCTTAATTGCTCAAATGCTGTCAATATGTACGAACACAGTCCTTCATAAATATGAATCCTTCTTCACAGAGCAGTTTATTTCCAAGTGAAATGCAATACAAAACTCATTTAAAGTTCTTTGCAATTACATAAAAAGATTCTTCAGAGTCAGATGGGATATTTCCTGGTAACTGGACAATTTTCTGACATCTTGGTTATGAATCTTTGTGTTTTTATTGTTTGTGTAGTGAGACAATATCTAGGAGAATCATTTTGCAAAATATTGAAAATTAAAACCTAAAAGGGCTTCCTTGATATTGGAGTGTAGTCCTCTATAGTCATGCATATTACAACCCAATTATTATTATTAATAACTTATGATATAACTATTATCCAGATCATACTAATTGACATACTGTTTGTTACTCACACTTTTGCTTCCAATAATCTTTCCGTGCAAAAGCAGACAAAGGACAACACTCAGCACTGAATTATAGTTTAGCGATTTCCAACTATTGATCATTTCTTCCATCAGTTGTTTATGCAGTTTTATTATAGTGTAACTGATAAATGCAATGCTTTGGTCTTTAGTTAATACTATGTTGTAAGTCAAATACTTCCCTAGAAAATGTCCTCATTACTTTACCCTGGTCAACTTTAAAAAAAGGACATTTGACATTTTTGCTTGTTTTTTGGCTACATCTGGAAAGGGCTCAGCAGTCATAGAACATTTTGCATTTGGCATTTTGACTCTCGACATACGTCATACAATCATAAGACAGGCTACTGCAAACATGCTGATTCATGAGAGCCATTTGAGCCCCGGGGCTTTAGGTCCACTTGTGGCCTTTCTTTCAAATGTGTAAAGTCAGCATGACGAAACATACGCGCATTTCAGCTGTTCAGCAGCAGTGAGGATGGGTTTGTCATTATATCTCTCAACAAGCATGAGGTAATGCACCCCATTGTTTTAATACAAGATACTATGCAGAATAATACAAGAGCTGTATTTGTCTGGGTGAGTTATTGAAGATGGAAAATATGATCCACTGTGCAGCTGCATTTGGCTAATATGTGCAATTTTTATATTATTAAGAGAGCTTTGTGAAGGTTTGTCTGAGACGCTTTGTCAATAAAGCACAGTGGGGATCCATGAGAAAAAATAACTATTACATTTCTCAATAGAGAAATTGATTCATCACAACAGTGTGTTGTGAGAAAACAATTTTGAAACACAAAGCAAACAAAGACAAAACACAGACCAAACTATACACTGCATAACAAAATAATATCTACTGTGAATACAGTATGTTCAACAATCAATGTGTAGAAATTGTGTCAGGGAATGTTGACGTATGGGAGTTACAGTGTGATGATGTTGCAGAATTCATTGCCATTGTGGAACTGCTGTTCATATAGATAAACGACTGTAGATAAGAGTGAATATTTTCGAGTGGGAAAAGCGGCTCCTCTCAGACATGTGTAATGGAGTCGCTCCTGCTGGGAGTAGGTGCTTGTCTCCATTGTTGTGTCAGGAAGCACAGACATACATTACAAACGCAATGGCCTATTGTAAGCACATGGTGGTGAAATGCTCATGGTAGATTAGATAACCCTGCGCTCTCTCACAACAACACTGGGCTGTGAGGGAGACGGGGGAAATGACATTACGGCTGTGGCAGAAATACAGATGATTTCCCATTTAACACTCCATTGAGCTCTGGGTTATTCCAAGTCCTGACTGAAGTCGAGATGCCGGCGGTACTTTCAGCAGTTTTTTCATCAAAAGCTCCCCTCCCTCATCTACTCTCGTGGGACACTGAATCCATTTTGCCCAAATAAAGAGCAGGGGGTTATTTTGTTGGGTCTCTATAGGACAATACCAGTGTGTGTAAAATAAAGTGTGTTTGGGAGGTTGAGAGCGGCAGGAGACCAGAACGAGACACGGAGAGATGAAAAGAAGCTAAGAGGTGAGGAGAGTCAGTACAACGCGAGATAGCGGCGGTCTTCGGCCTGTTTGGCAAACAAAAAGCCCTGCAAACTCAATTAAAGGGCAGATTTCCCTCTGGATGAAGGGCGATGTGAAATTATCCCTGCCTGTTAAACCTGTCACTTCATTTCACTCTAATTATTACCTCTGATCCCCAGAAACATTTAGCTAATTGTTTTTCTCTCGTCTCCTTCATTATGTTTGATGTGACATCAAGAAGCTGCTTTATGGCTTAAGCCCTGGGGTCCTTTTCACAGCCAATCTAAGAAACTGATTTTCTTTGTCTCCAAACTGATATTAGTGTGAACATGCCATGCTTTTCATTTCTTTATTACACATGATCTGCTGAAAGTTTCCACGAAGGAGTGTTAAATATTAACATTAATTGAATTCATATTACATTTCATGTATCTGGTGATGCATTTAGTCTGAAGTGCATTTAGTCTGTAATCTGTTAGTAAATGTAAGTGGGCTTTACTTGTAACATTTTGCTCATTTCCAATGTAGAAAATAAAACCGAGTAATATAATTTTCATACTTTTTACATTTTATTTTGCCTCACAGCCAAGACAGAGCAATATAAGGAATACACAGGATCTTTCGCCATCAGTATGTAAAGCGTTGTATATGATTAGTTAACAGTTGGTCAATCGCAATCTGTTTCAGATTGAGTGCACACCGAGTGAAACTCGAGTCACAGTCTGGGCACAATTATAATTTTGTTCAGAACTTGCTTTTTAACCTTGGGATATGAATAATTATCTGAAAAAATGATGTACAGATTGATTTTAAAACAAAACTGTTTTCTGAAAAATCAAACCTAAACCTTTTTAGATCTAAATCTAAAAAAACACAAAAAACTGACAGAAGGCTACAATGTTACATTTTAGCTGTATTTATATATTATTATTTGTATGTATTGTATTTATATATATATATATATTGTATTTTTCTTGCTGTATTTAAAAGCAAGTTGTAATATGAATTCTAAATTGAAAGAGCATAAATGATATTAGAAGTGATATTTAGCTGTATGTCATCATGTAAAAATCCTGTCTAATTGATAACTTCTCTATTACAATCAGAGAAGTCTATTATTATCTGTTATAGGCAAATAAATTATTCACTTTATTGCTGCTGGTCTTTACAGAAAAGCAGATTTCATCTTTAAATCTCCAGAACTGAAATGGTTCTTTCACCAGGCAACATTATTCTTCTGTCCATGATAATTCACACTCCTCCAAAGCATTTTAACGTCTTACAATTCTTTGAATTCTTGCTGCTGTTAGGTTTCATTTTAGGTAATAGTTGACTTGAGATGCCTCAGAATGCAGCTTGCGATTTCCTCTTTTCCTACAGATGATTGGTTGTGACTGTGTTGTATTTGCATGAGTTATCAGCGAGCTCTTAAGCTGTTCACTTGTGTGAATGAGGTAATTAATATGCAGGTAGAGGGAGGCGATGTGCGACCTTGTGCTGTTGTGCGAGGAGAGGTGAGTGTTGAACATGTGTCTGGCTCCGGTACGTGTTTGAGAGAGCGACGGGGAGATCAGTGGCAGCTCGGCAGAGGAAACTTGAGTGGATCTCTGCTTTCATTTCCCTCGAGGCTCGGCGGGTCGGGGATCTGTCAGCCACAGCGTGTGGGTTTGTCTGTCAAAGCATCCTTCACGGAATTCAAAGAAAAGGTGCTCAAGCATGATCAATTATGAATTAGGTATGATCCATGTATCCGTCTATCCGTCCATCCTCTCGTCTGAAGTGACCTTTGGCCCCTCGAGCTGCATCATTACCACTGCTGGACAAAACATGAAGAGGTAATTGATGACAGCATGTCTAAAATGGCTAAAAATAAATGCATGCAATTGTACCATTATTACCACACGAGACATTCTTGATGTCTTATCCTTGTAATGTGTAGAATTAGTTTCTTACAAAAAGCTTAAAAAAATAATTAAAGAAATCGTATAGTTTTTGCTCGTCTTTGAAGTTGTGCACAGTTTTAAATATTTCAGAACAAGAATGTAATGATATGGAATTGTAATGCAGTCCATTTGTTCTCTCTTGCCGAAGCAGCAAAACTGACATGGCTGGTCTGATTCATGATGACTTTTCAAACTGCGGTCTGTAGTGGAAGCCCATTGACGTTACTGGTTCCCTTGTTCGAGACCAGTTTCAGGTCCAGTTCGGAGTTAAGCATAGCCCGGTTGGAAAAGCGATATGACTGTTTGTGGCTGCCAAATAATGCAGAAACAACATAGTCATGTAATGTGCAGTTACAGGTATATACATATATTGACAATTTCACAGCAGCTTCCATCTTGGCTTTTCCACTTAGACATTTTTGAATGTCTTGTTCCACAGTACTTTGTATCTCTCCCTCAATAAGTCAACACTCTCATCCAATCTAGTTTATCTGCATAGGAACCTCTCATCCTGTGTTCTCATTACCCCATCACTCATGTGCAACAGTCATCTTCAGGGGTCATTTCCCTACATCGTTTCCCAGACAAGCGGCGAGATGGGATACGCAGAAAGCATATTGTCATTACAACAGAAAAGCCGACCATAATAATGATACATTTTACACAGTCAATTTGCCTCCCCATTGAACCCATTCTCATGACAACATTTTAAGATCCTAATGGCGAGGTGCAGCCCATCTCTTCGGCTCTTAATGCCTTCAGTGTGGTTCCGTATTTTAAAAAAACCTGGATTTTAGACAGCCAATGGTGTTCGCTAAGGCGGGGTGGAGTCGGAAGGCAGCGTTGAGGGAGAAATTACACATGGCACGATGATAGCGATAAAAGAAACAAACATAAAGCTCCATCTGGAATATTGCCCTTGGCAGAATCGCAAAAACAAACAACAGCCTGGGGGCAGTCCTTTCTGAATCCATCTGCACCAGTTTTTGCCTGTCAATATGGCTTCTGATGTCTTTACATAGTTGATTTCAGGTTCTCTTGCTCAATATAATGAAAAAAATAATCAAATTAACCTGTTACTGCCACCGTTCCTCAGGAGGAACACCTATGTTATTTCCATATTCTTTTTAATATTTCATAGTTGAATTTTAATCTAATCATGACAAACTATACATTGATGGAAAGGTATAAGACAAATTTTTATAACAAAAAATATATTTAAAAAAATTGTAACGTTACTGTAATTTATAAAAATACCTTTCATTTCCATGTGTATACTCAATTTCTGTTGTGACAGTTATTAGGTTAAAGGAATATTTTGACCAAACATGCAGTTTAAAACACTTAACCTAATGTCATTACGAACCTGTATGCTATTATTTGCACAGCGAAACACAAAAGAACATGTCAGTGTACAATGGGAAGTAAACAAAAACACTATAAATGGTTCATGCAGTTTCATTTTTGGTTGGTCTGCGGTATAATGCCATTACATGAAATGATCCAGAAAAATACCTTTCATGTAAGACCCCACAAAAAATCATATAATCCATTGCAGTTTTCCATAGGTATGTAAATGTATGACGGGTGGATGAGGGTTGTTTAGTCCGTGCAGGATTCTAGCTGTCAACCTTCACTCTCATTACAATGACACACCAGTAACACACTCCATAGCAGCGCACCCCTCCTCAAGCAATTTTATGATTCATTGAGCTCAATAAGAGCCATTTATTACAGTTTATTTATCAATAATGAAGTCTCTATGATTTGGTTTGGAGCTGAGAGAAGAAGGGATTTGGAGATTATGATCAAATGGAGAAAGATGTTTTGTCACTGACAGGCTACAACTGCGATGCAAATCAGTCAGCTCCGACAAGCCCTGTTCATGTCATCTGGACTAGTAAATAATACTAAGGAATAGGCCGGAATGACTTTCTGGGTGTTACATCAGAAAATGTAAAAAAGTGAATTGAGACGGCAGAGAATAAGCAAGCGTGTATACGTCTGTGTGTGTTGGTCAGGTTTTGACTAACAGGACTACTGAGGTAGACTAACTTAGTAAAGCAGCATCCCATTTTCCTCATATTATATATAATCCAATATAAAGGGTGTAGTGATTTATATTTATAATATTTTAATACGTTTCAATACTTACAAAACATAAACAATGAAGCATAAAATTTGGTTAAACATCAACATTCTGTTCGATTACTTGTTACAAATTAACTTGTTGTACAGACCTAAAGTATTTGCATGGAAAAAATCCTTATTTGAATTAATTGAACAAACCATGATTCTGAGTGCATGTCATTTCTGTGTCATTAGCATTGCCAAGCAGAATTGCAGCAGTTACTGGTAAAAGAATATTGTCAGTGGTAAAAAACCAAATATGTGTGTGTGGGACACTGGTGTCAGTATTGTTTACTCTGGATTGAGATGAATACACAAAGTCTGAAGTCTGAATTGGCCTATGTTGAATTTAGCCAGTGACGGGAAGCAGGGGCCTCAGGGGCCAAACATCACATCATGTATCAGACACGCAAACAGCCTGAAAGAAATGACAAACGTGCTCATCTCAGTAATGGATTTTTATTTTGGCCTTGAAACATACACCCCTGAGCCTAAAATGTGTTATTCTGCATTTTTAGTTTTATATTACCAAAACAAATTATCATACATTAAAAACAAAAATGAAAAAATCTTACAGTGAGAATGATAGTTTGCTGAAGAATAAGAATTGAAACTGAAAGTATTTTTCAGCAAGAGATGCTGCATTGCTCACCCTAATACTGAAACACTTATCTTATACCAATAAACTTGCTTTAAAGAATTTATCCTGATAGCCTTGAAAGTGCATGTAAAATACTCGGGAAGACAGAAGCCAAAGCAACCTATGTTTAGTCTGGGGCATAGAGTGATTGACAGCACTGTTGATGTAATGTGTGCACAAGCCTCCCTATGGGAAGATTTATTGTGTAGTGCTCTGTCTGGGGTGAAGGTCAGCATGTTTAGGTTGCAAAAGCATCAGTTTGGAGAAAGAAAAATGGACTGCCCAAAATAATAAGCTAAAAAGTGTCCATGAAACTGGACTTTTGTGGCTTTAAGTTCATGTTTAATCGCTCACAATATGAACTTGAAACAGCAAGATGTTCTATTGCTGTTTTGTAGAATGAACTTCAGAATTATGAATATTGTTTAAGTAAACAGAATGCACTGTTTTAAAGTGAAACAAGCCAATTAATACTACAAAACATTTCAAATGGATTGCTAATACTTCGTGCTGCTGGAAGAAAAATGTCATCAAAGGACTAAAAAAAACAAACTGAAATATAACCTATTATTTTATTAAATCTTAATCCATTTTCACAGAAGTCCTCGAACAACAGTTCCAACAAAGCAGGTTCTTACTCTGACACCCTACATTACGAAAGGCACATTAAAATCATACAAGAACCTGCTTTGTTGCCTCTTGACTGCATGGACGAACGCTTTTATCACAGCATACTCATTGCTTTTTTCCATGGCTGCATGTGCCAATCAAGGTGAATACTAACAGATAGTTCTATCCAGCCCTAATGCTAAACACAATCCTAAACTTAAATCTGATTAGTTGATAGAAATGTTGTTTCAGGACAAAAAATTGTAAATCTGGAAAATGGTGTACAGAAATACATGTATAGATAAAGAGATTGTAAGTGAATGGTCTGTACATGTCATAAATGTATCAGCTCTGTAGATAAAATTATGCATGTATTTGCAAGTATAAGCTGAGGACTTCTGTTTCCATTGTGTAATTTAGATAAAATAAAGAAGACAGTTTAAATGAATACTGATGAGTGTTCATCAGGATGTGATACTGCGATACAACAGCAGGTTACCAACAGGGATGGAAAGAAACCTCTCTGGCAGACCTCCACATTCGAACAATTCATAAAAGTGTTGAAAGCAATCTAAGCAGAAAAGATTAAATCTTTCAGCACGAGGCGGGAGAGCAAGTGCGAATTGGGTGCACAAAGAAAATACATGTGCGGTAAGACTCGCGTCGGCTGACACAGGGGAAAAGCGGCTCTTAAAGCGTTTAGCTTTGATTTCATTCAGGAGTGACATAATTGATTTTAATGAGATGTTTATAGAGTGAAGTGGTTGTATTACTCAATCATTTTCCATTCTGCCTGTTGGGCTCGGCTACAGAAATGTACATCATTCTTCAGCAGCTGTAATACTTTGCCTCAGTCTCTGTTTTTTTCCTGCTCTTGCTTTTAGTTTGCCGCTGTGTATCTAAATAGTAAAAGTAGGGTGTACATTTAAATAGAGTAAATGAAAAGATAAAATGAATTAAGTTCTAATGCACTGTTTAAACAAATAAAACAGACATACAATTGTCTGCTACATTGTCTTCTAAAGCTAATATTCAGTTCATTCAGTATTCAGTATATATATATATATATACATGGAGACAATGAAGAGGAAAAAAGGGAACATAAAAGGTTAAATCCAGCTAAAAACAGCTTACTGGACTGAGGGAATTTATCAAAATAACAACCATATGATTCTAGGGGGCTTGTGGTCAATTTAAAATGTGTTAAAATGTTTTAAATGTGCTGGATGTGAAAGTTAATGCTTAGATTGAAAAGATAAGTGACATACTGTATGTTAAGTCTCCCAAACACAGTGAGTAAAGCATACTGTAATGATCACTTATATTAGAAATTCATCCACACTACGAGAATTCGTTATTTAAGATGAAAATAAGTCTATTTTATAGAATTGTTTTTTTGGTTTTATATTGTGTTGTTTGTTTGTCTGTACAATATCTAACAATTTAGAATCTATTGTCATAGGACAAAAATGAACAACGCAAACACATTCTTGAGGCTCGTAAAAAGTACTTACTGTATGTGTGGTTATTGTTTTTCAATTGACTTTATTTTTTGGTCAATAAAGTTGAGTTAGAAATCTTGGTGTAGACTTTTTATTGTTATTAGATTTATTGCATGGAGTTTCTTTATGTTAGCCTCATCAGTCTTCTGTCTTTAGCATGCGTTTGTGGACTGGCTATAATGCTTTAGTATAGAGTACGGCAGGCAGATAGATTCATAAAGCTTTGATGAAAATCTGAAGAAAACAAAGGATGCCTCCCAGTAAAAATGCACCCTAAGCTTTGATTTCAGCCCCCATCTTCCCCCCGCTCCATCACACACATCAGCGGTACTACACACACACACACACAGGCGGGTAATAGTGGAGCTCATTCAATATTCTGGTGGAGGCCCTGTCTTCTGTTTGTTCGTTGTTATTACTTATTTATTATTCACAATGCATAAGCCTGCCTCATTGACGTACGGCACTTTACCGGTGGGCTGGGTGACTGGAGATAATGTGTATTCTCTGCAGATAGGCAGCAAAGCCCCAGTCTCGGCCGCCCCCTTTTAATGGCCAAACCAGATGCCGAGATCAGGGGAATGGGGGTGATCGCTCATGTGAATTCACTGCACGTACCTGCCTGACAACGCTTCGTCCTATGCCTCAGCTTGGTGTCTCGTCTCCCTTTAAGACCAGCGACTGCCACTTTACGTTCCCCGTGCACTCTGATTGATTGACAGACGCGGAATAGCGGACAAGTGATTATGAAGCCGATCTGTGTGTAAGTGTAGAATGAGGTAGGAGGGTGATTGACAGCTTTCTAGCAGTGTGAAAAAGCCACCAGTCAAACTTCCCACAAACACATACCCCTCTAGTCATTCTGACCAGCGGCTGGTGACCGAAGCCCAACATGGGACGCTCGCATCTTGTGGCATGTTCACACCAGCTCGCTTTCATAAATACTCCTTTGGATAGATTAATGTTATAGTGTGTTTCCTCCGGGAGTCATTAGTGAATCTTGTCAGAGGTGTCATCAGCCAGCACATGAGGTAGAAAGCATTTATTTATAGTTAGGCCTGTCAATAGATTTAAATAATTTATCACAGTTATTTGTATATCACAAGTGAGTGAAGCAGATGCTCAGGCATCAACTGACTCTCTAATAACCTTCCTCACATAAAGCGCATGGAGATCGGGCTCATAACTCATTACATTAGTGTTCGACTGCTGCCATGCCAGAAACACGATACTATAAAAAGCATTTACATTACATTCATGCATTTGGCAGATACTTTTATCCAAAACGATTTACATTGCGAATGTAATCAAACTCATGACCTTACACAATTGTTTGTGTAAGCATTGCGTACTACTTACACTATGCTCTACCAGTTAAGCTACAGGAATAAATTTCACACAAAAATATTAACGGTGTATTTTTAGATTTTATTATACTTTCATATTAAATGAATATATTTTTAGTAAGCAATAAGGTTTGAGAGACTGTAATTTATAAAGCACTAGCCCTACGTACCTTATTGCTTTTATATAATGGTTTTTAAACAAGACAAAAATGAAAGCCTAAATATGTATCAATGCAACTTTCAAAAAATAAAATCACCAAGTCTTCCTTCTGCTGGACAAACAGTCCCTGAGTGATTGAACTATATGTTTATGTTGCAGGGTGTTTCTGTTGTAGGGTTTTGAAACCTGCCATTGCCTTAAAATGCTGTCTAGGTAGGCAGCTCACTAGGTTTTGGAACAGATTTACTATGTAAATGGATGCTCCAATTTTGGATGTAATGTCTTGCTGGCAGAGGCCGACTGACCATTGGGAACACTGATGGCTCGCTGCTGTAATTTCTGTGGTCTTATACTGCTTGTCAATGTCAAAATGTTTAAAATGACCTGTCAAATTAAAGAAGGTCTGGCTGAACGTACACAGAAGCAGTTTAACACCCAATGTGCAAAATGATATCAGCTGAAAACACAAAGATTTTGGTCCTTATTTGCTCCAGAAAAGTGTGTAATGGTAATTAATGATTAAAAGTTTTAAGATTAAGCCTACACATTTATCAAACATTTATCAACTACAGAAAGATGGGCTTTTTTGCTCGGTGTAACTGGGATCATTTTAAAAGTCGCAATTTAAGAGTATATTTCTGATTTTCAAAACAGCTGTCCGCCCCTGTTGTTAGCAGAGTCTTGTCCTGGAAAAGGATTCATAAAACTGAATTACAGTACATCTTACAAATACTTTAAATGCATTACTTTATAATAAACTAGTGTTCTTTAAATATTCAAACAGCGTTTATGCTTCCGAATTGCATTCTATTGTTTCTGCGCATTGATATGCTCTGCACAGAAAAGTCCAAGGCCACTTTTAAGCCCCAGTCCGCCCATGCCTGTTGGCCTATAACTCAAAGCTACGTCACAACATTTCTGCTCCTACATTTCAATGGACTTCATCTGATTTTAGGGAGTCTGGTATCGATCTGGGTCTTACGGGTTTGGTCTTCACAAACCCTGTTGCATGATTAATGTAATTAATGTCAAATGTTTAATTTTTGAAATTTGCCCTATATGACCTCCTTTGGAAATGTTGGTTTGGGCAGCTGTTATTGACTCGCTGGCTTATCGCCGATTCATTTCTCAGCAACCGTACAAACAGGCTTGTGTGAAGTCGCAGTATTACTAGAGCAGACCCATCTTTAGCCACAACCTTGCCGCAGACAATCAGAGACAAAAGCTGGAAAATGACAGGTTTGGGTGTGATTTATCTGACAGGATAGCAATTTCTAAAGCCCCTTCAGGCATGATTTCCATACCGGCCCAGTCTGGGAGTCTGGGTGTTGTGATTGCTTTTCAATCATCCAAGGCAAACACTAATTAGATTTTATTTTGCTCCGTGGAATGAGAGGTCTCCGGTACGGTGGGCTGTCAGTTGGGGTGGCAGTCGACTGAAGGCTTCTCTGACACTTTTCTCATTGTCAGACATGATCTGTGATTGGCCAGTGCGATAAATAAGCTCCAGTCACGGATCGTGACGTTGAAGTATATAACACGTTTTACAGGCTCAATGGAATGCTTAAGGTGTTTTGCGAATGACACTTATGTGTTTGTGTGTGTTTCCAGACAGATGCTGCCCTGATGTATGATGCGGTCCATGTGGTAGCAGTGGCTGTCCAGCAGTCTCCTCAGATCACTGTCAGTTCACTCCAGTGTAACCGGCACAAACCTTGGCGCTTTGGCAATCGCTTTATGACTCTCATCAAAGAGGTATGTAATTGCATTCCAGCATTATAAATGTGTTTTTTTTAGTCAAAACTTGAAATATAAATTCAGTATATTTTGAGCCATCTATTGAGAGAGTCCAGACATCAGAAAAAATATCAGTCTATACTCATTTAATTTTTATTTAAGAGAAGGGTGACTAAAAAGAACACACATTTCTGAGAGGCAACATACTGTGTAGGATTTCTGTGAAATAAAATGCACAAACCTTTAAAGGTTTAAAATAATTATTTTATTTTCATGTGCTCATATATGAGGAATATGGACTGTTATGGATATGACTTGAACAGAAAAAAAACTTTGAGAAAGACCTCACATGAGTATTTAAACCACTATCGGTATGATGAAAATCTTTGGTTAAATCTTTTGGCTATTTTTCATAGTAAGGTTGATATTTGCATGGAATTGCCCCACAATGATCCACAAACCTAAATTAGCTTTTTGAAGTGACAGAGTTGCTCTTTTAATTCCCTCTATCATTTGATCATCCTGTTGTATAACCACCGTTTTCCGCCCAGCAATCTATAATAGCCTAAATCTACTTTCTTCATTCAGGACTCACCTACACAGGTATAACAGGTAAGGTATCTTACGACCCATCAAAAAATGTGTCAAACTTGCCATTCACCACAACAGCCAAGAGGCTTTGTACGACCCACCAGTGGGTCCCTACCCACAGTTTGAAAACCCCTGGCCTAAATAGAAAAGAGACATTTTTCATAACAAGAGTTACATGTATACACCTGCTCACATAGTGTCTCATTACAGCGGGTTGAGGTGGCTTAGTGAATAAGATGCAAATTTGCACGACTGGTTGGTGAATTCACATATGTGTGTGCTGTCTGTTTGTGTATGTGTATGTGTGTGTTTGCTTGTCTCTGAGACAGACTATCGGTCTTACAGAGCTCCTCTGCAGAAGGCAGCAAATTTATCTTAATCTCCGGAAATGATTCTTCTTTGTGCTATTTTGAGGAAAACTGGGACAGCTAATCTGAACTCTCTCCCTCTCATTCTGATGCCTATATTTAGACTGACTAAAAGCCTTCCTTTTTTGATGTTCGTATGCTAACCGAAGACTATTGTATAGCTGTATTTAAGCAAAGTGGTCTTCTCCCTATGATCCAGTGTTTAAATTGACTCAAAAATCTTCGCCTGGGATGACCCTTGCCTAGACCCGTCTGCCCAGACCCTTACAGATCTTCTTTGTCCAGACTTTAAGCAAAACCCAGCGCTGTAGACAAAGATGAGTAGCAGTGTTACTAAACCAGTGCTGAGATGGCACAGGTAAAATTGAGGGGCTTGTCTGATAACATTTCATTCTCTTTGAATATCCCAGAGCTCTAATACAGATGGATACCTGATGCTGATGGAAAAATAGAGCATATGGACCTATTGCAAGTTTAGAGTTATTAGTGTCTGATATACACTATCTGATAGTTTTAATAGTTAAATCAATAAAAAATAATATAATATTCCTTGTGATTACATTGAGACTTTTTAAAAGTGGTGCTTCCATTAGAAACAACAACAAAAAATATGCTGGCCACAAAGCTGTTATAGACACGTGGCCTACAGATGCAACAGCAATATGATAAAAGGCACCAATGTTGATTAAAGAAACAACTGGATTTATTATTAAAGATTGTTACATCATGCAATATAGTTTAAATGATCCTAAATATAGGCTATTTTCATTAACTAAAGCGCAACCTGACACATTAATAAAGTATGTGTTATTCTGCATTTTACAATACCTTTAAACAGCTCATCCAATCAAGACAGGGCAGGATGTTTAATAAATGCATTTTTTTAATAATGCCTTGAAAAATATACTTCCTCCTCTATTCAAAATATAATTGCTGATTTCCCTTTCTTGTGTTAAATATGCAGGTTTTGGAGAAAATTAACCAAAAGTCATTTTATCTTTTTTTCTATTGAAAAAGAGAGTAAAAAATAATTGTATACAATTGTAACATTCACAAACCCTGAGATTCCAGATAAATGCTCGCTAAATTTAGATCTTTAGAAAACTGTGGTTGCTTTCTGTATGTGTGACCTAGAGTGAGTTTCTACCAAAGGAGAGAGGTATAGCTTCCGATAAATGATGTATTTTCTCCATTTGGCCAGGAAGCAAGAATTCATCTTGGATGCTGCAGACCAGTTGTAATGATTATTTTTCTCACACATACAGGCCCACTGGGACGGCTTGACCGGACGGATAAATTTCAACAGAACCAACGGCTTGAGGACAGATTTCGATCTGGATGTGATCAGCCTGAAGGAAGAAGGCTTGGAGAAGGTAGCTGTTCTAAATTCCTCTATTTCACATGTAGAAGTTACGTACCGGCTACTTCGTTAGGAAAAATACTGGATGTGTGCACCTAAGAGCACACATTTACATTTACCCACCTGCTTGAGAGAGAGAGAGAGAGAGAGAGAGAGAGAGAGAGAATAAGCCTCTAAGCAAATTGTGACCTCCCAGCTCTCTTCTGCATTTGGCTGAATCTCCATGAATAATTTATTCCATTAATAATAAAGCCCTCAGTAGCCCTTTAGTCTCATGAAAGCTGAATTAAACAGGTGATTTGCAATTACAAACTACAGGCCTGGTGTTTTCTAAAGTACTTAGTTTTTATGGCTAAACATGGATGTCTTCACTTTGCCATCTTGTTTTGAGCTGACAGTAATCAAGCAGGTCCTCCACAGTAAATGAGAAATGGGCTAGTTATGCTCATTTCTTCTTCTGTTCTAGCAATTGACTTGTTTTCCAAGAATTATTGTCTTTACGTCATTTCCTGTAATAGTTTTTACATCACTTCCTGCAGGCCTAGATAATTTTCAAGTGACTAAAGAACTCAGACAACATTCATCAAAACGATTCACAGATTAAGTGCAAGGGAACATTGCCTGGGGCCTTAGACTCCCAAATCCCCAAACAATCATACAAACACACATGTATAAGGCTCCATCACTCAGTACCAATCACCTCTTTGGATCAACATGAAAGGCTCTCTTTTCATGTGGGTATATATATTAGAGCCTAATATGTCATTGAATGCTTTATTACAAAGTCAAGCCTCACCTCTTCTCATTCAGCCAATCTTAGTTCTATTGTGACAATAGAACAAATCACAACCAGTAGTGTAGACATATTGCCTATTTTTCATATTTTTTATCTATGTAACTGAAGCTGCCACAACAACAACTGAATGAATGGCTGAAACTGTTGCCTCTTTTGTTGGCCCCTGAATATTTATTTTAATTATCATTTGGACCAAATAGGACACATCTTCACAGGAAAGATTATTCCACCATGTAATAAGTACTCAATGACTAACTTAAGATGTTTGGACAGGGTTCTTTGCTTAAACTTAGTATTGTAAAGAAAAAAGTATTGTATTGTCATACACCTCTGAAAATATTAGGGTTTTTTTTGCAGATTGGCACATGGGATCCTGTGAGTGGTTTGAATATGACAGAACACCAGAAGGGGAAAACAGCAAATGTGACAGACTCTCTCTCCAATAGATCGCTGGTGGTGTCCACTATACTGGTAAATAAAACACACAAGCATTTTCTTGTTTTTTTAGTAGAACTGACCTATGGTTTGCATGCATGGTATTTCAATAATAGAACATAACTGTGTCTGTGAATAATAAATACCAATAAATACTACTAATAAAAACTAATTCCAACATTAGCAGCGATCTATAATAGAGCAGTGGTTATAAACTGGTGGTTTTAAAATTTGGTCACATGTTTTTTTCTGATAGGATAGAAGCAAAACTAGTTGTACCACAGCTGTAGATACAGTACAGTAACCCTACCCTCATCAAAAGGTTGCTGGTTTAGTGCACGTTTTCGATGTTTCATCTAAAACATCAGATACTGAAAATATTCTTCAAAAGATAAATCTTTGTTATTTCTCCCTTCACCTTCTTTTCTCACACATATTTGAAGCCAAAGGCAGCTCACTAGTGTCAGATCACACTGAATGACGGATCACACAGAGTTTGTGCTTTGAGGCTGTTCCATCCATTCCGGTCTCTCACCACCAATCAGGATAGCAACTTTGTTCTTGTCATCTTCCCAGATGTGGCTATTGATGAAATATACCAAGAAAACTTTATTTCTTTCAAGAATTTCTGCAGACAAAGTTGTATAGGTACCCAGTGGAACATTTTAGAGATTGCTCCTTTACAGCTCAGGAGACTTCTCAGTGATGTTGCATTAAGTAGCAACTTTGTCTCAGGTGTTTCTACAAGAATTCCATTTTAGAGATAGAAAACAGTTGCAAATGATGTAACTGTTGACATTGACATACAGTAATAGTTAAGAATATGGCCTTTAAGAATTTGCTGAAAAATATTTCATATTTGGATTCCTGACTATTCAACTATGCCAAACCTGATTGGTAATATGTCACAGTGTGATGTGTGCCAGAAAACAGATGCGAGACACTACTGCATAAGAATGGTAATGTGACACAGTGTCTCATTCCCTTCCCAGAGAATCGTGGGTACATTTGTAAACAGATACATTCTCTTTCGAGGGAACTTGCACTGTATCGTAAAGCAACACTATGGAAAATGAAATGCCCACTATGCCATGCGATTTGTGACTGTCTGGTGGTAAAAAGTTGTTTGCACTTGAATCAGGACATAAGCACCTTTGAGCCATGGTTAGCAGGAAGGTCTAAACTATAGAACCTCACAAATGTGTGTGGGGAGGACCAGCCCACACACATCTTGAATGGAGGTCCCAGATAAAAGAGCCGTAGAAGTATCCATACTAGTAGAGTGTGGCCCAGTCCGTTGTGACTCTGTGTGGGTTAAATTGTCTCTCCCCTTACCATATGTGCAAGCTTTGGCTTTTCACTCTGTTGTGCACATGCTCAGAATGTGTTCCACAAATGTCCCGCCCCCTATAACAACAAGCTTTAGCTCTCAAGCGTAAACAGTAACAAAGGCGCCAATTTTGCCTCATGAGTGGATCGATTGGAACCACATATGCACACACAACAAAGATCAGCTAGTGTGTAACATGTGAAATCTCACTCTTTGTTAGAACATGCATGTTTTTCCTACAATGGCTTTTTATCTCCTATAAACCCAATGAGGCCATGCACCCTTTTGAATATACCTAGGGGTTGAGATTATTCAAGGTTATAGAATTGATGATGTCACTACTTCAGGAAGAATAACAGTGTAGATTTCCTGCGTTTTCTGTAGTCCCTGAAAATCTCCCATTGCAGTGAACGTAGAACGGAGAGCTAAATCTGCTGTCTTTTTGAGCTCATTCAGAGCCTTAACATTCATAGCTTCGCCCTCTACCAACTCCCCAAGCAGGTCGGCTTGATATGCCCGCAGGATGGCCATCGTATGAAGACATGCCCCAGCCCAACCTGCCCCTGTGTATGCCTTGCCTACTAAGGTAGATGTTATTCTGCATGGTTTTGCAGGCAACGTAGGGGGCTTAAGGGATGATGCTGTCTCAGGGGACAAATATGTAGCAACGGTTTTCCTCAACCTGTGGCATCACCCCATAGCTGTTCTCCTTATACCCAAAGCTAGAATGGGGGTTAGAATGGGGGTTAGGCGAGATGCAATAAGAGAATATCTTTCCAGAAAGCAAGGTGGTTCAGATCCGGAAATAAAGAAAGCCCTTGGCGTAAAGGTTGTACATGCTTTTGCTTGTGTTTACTCTTTGGGTGTGCTTTCTGCCTGTCTGGCAAATCAATGTTTAATTTGGCCACCGCCCGGGTGACAACCTCTAGCAGCTCCTCGTACCCAGGGGTGTCTGGTATGCCTTTAATCTCCCGACCTCAATGCTTATCACATCCACCTCCTTAGAGCTGGTGTGATCAAGCATCTCACTCCCGAAAGAGGTGGAAGAAGCCACAGTACTGGAAGCAGAAGACCTGTTCGATACGGGCTGAGAAAGCATAGATTGCATCTCAAACCTTCTAACAGGTCCATCTGTGAACCCCACGGCCGAAGTGCTGACCAGCGAAGGGACCCTCTCACAATGCACACAAGCAGCACCCTCAAAAGAGCTGCCCGTGCATACTGTCTCTAGCTGTTTCACTAAACTGAAACACAGAGAACATAGAACAACTTGAGACAACCAAGACTGCTTGGTAGCTAGACAACACAACACAGATCGCTTAGCTGTAAATGCTAAAGCTAGCGTTTTCGTGTTCTTGCACAGTTTTATAGTGTTTTAGTTTCGGTCAGCGTCAGGTTTGGTGTATAGTAGTTGAATACGGACTTATATGCGCACAAAGGCGTTTTTTTCATAGTATTATTTCATAACGCATCACGAAAGGGAAATGTCTTTTCACACATAGACGAATTTTTGAATTTTTTTTTATACCACAATATGATTATTGGATTAATAAGAACACACTGGAAGAATTCATCTAAAAATTCTGTCAATATGACAGAATGACTTACATGCTGTTTATTTTTATTTTAACTTAGAACAGAAAAAGATCATTTCTGATTAATCTTTACGTAGCACTTTCACATGCTACCATAATTTATAATAACCTTGGCTATCACATTTCACTACAAACTAAACAAGCATTCAAATAATTTTACTATGAAGGTAGCTACTGTGTAATCCATTGCTGTATTCGAGTCAGAGATGTTTTAAACGGTTAAACTGACTCTAAAGTTCAGGTATTGTTGCATCAGTCATTCTGATGAGTTGTTCAGGACTCATTGGTGTCATATGGTGCAATTAATAGTCACAATTCTTTTTAATAACATATTCACAATTTTCCTTTAATGTGAAGTTTAATAAAATGTGTTAAGATTTAAAGTGGGATTTTGGCTGTAAATGACTACATTTACTTACTAGGTAAATTAGGTGTGAACTTTAGTTAACAGTAAAGATGAGTTACAGTACAGATTGATATTTTTCCTCTGACACGTACTGTAGTAGGTGAAGGCGGTTCCATTATATCAGATCAAATCAGGAAGAAAAGAGTGCATGTAGTTTATATTTACATTTTGACATCACAACTTTAAGCTCCTTTCTTCCAAAAGCTCCTTTATTTGCTTTTGTAAATAAACAATCAAGTTTAGACAAACTGGCAAAATCTTTCAACTGAATATAGTATGAGTGTTTTTATTCACTCTAAGTGGCCAATCAGAATGCATTCATGTTACAAATGCCAGTTGCCTGAGTCGAGCTGAAGGATCAAAGGTGTCATGAATAAAAGTGAAGGAGAGATGCAGAGTAAGTGTGAGAGGAGCGGTGTGCTGGAAAGGGGAATGTCAGTCCTTACATGAAAGTTTAATGCCTCTAGGTTTGCCTCTGAAGTCGTCATTGTGCCGTTGCTAAAAGGAAACGCTTGTTAATAGGCTGTGAGCAAATGCTGCAGGTTTCTTTTAGATTAGGAGACTATTATAGGAAGCTAAACTCTCATTACAGTGTTTGCCAGAGACTGTTGATATTCCTCAAAGATTGTGCTATGGGTTTGTTCTCAACTTTTGCCTCTAACTTAACTTCTACAGTTACCATACAGAATTGACTTAGGCTTTAAATAATTTCTTAACTATTATTATTTATATATATATATATATATATATATATATATATATATATATATATATATATATATATATATATATGTATTTTCTAAGTATTGTCTAAGTACATCTTAATTTTTCTCTTTAGTTATTCCAAGGTGTTTTATCTTTAATCTGGCATATTGTGATCAATATCTAAATGCTTCATCGTGCACAATTTGTAGTGTCAAAGATTTCAGCCAGTAATCTGGAGTTGTGAAGTCATAAAGCAGTAAGTCTTATTGTTTTCTGTTTCAAATGCCCTAAACTCATTTCTTCATTTTTGTCCTGTAGTTACAATAATTTCATTTTTAAATTAGAAGGCCGGTAAACAGGTGACTCAGCCTTCAGGGTCTGTATCTCCTCCATCTACTAAATAGATCATTGCTTTAATTGGAGTTGTTGCTCTTTTATGAGTACAGAGTATATGAGTATGTTGCTGGAAGATAAATGCTGGGAGCTCTGTTAACAGAATGTGTTTTTAGGATATTTTAGATCATTTGACATATGCATACTATCTTGCATTTTCATGAAAATTTCAAGTACATTTTTGTACTGTACTCTTGACAAATGCCTTACTGTTGCAAATGTAAAGCATCACCTGCTATTTCTGCACAAAACTTTTAGAGTACATCAAAGCATTTCAGATATTAGAATGCATTTTTATTTAGAGTTGTGGGTAGCTGTCCTACCCATCAGCCACTGCAGCATCTTGACCTTGAATGTTCTGCTTTTCTTTTTGGCATAAACATTCAGTTATAAACATTCAGTTTCTTTTCACAACATGCAGCTTTTTTAAGTGATTTTAAAAATCATCCCTGAGACTATTTAGAACTAATAGCAGGACCATTTAAACGAATTGAAACACATTTGTGCACGAAATCTCCCCCTTATGGGCGATATGTGAATGCCTCTCACCAGAGCAGGTGGGTGTGCCGCTGTGTGTTCCTCGGCTGTGCAGACTGGTAGATGTTGCAGATGATTCAGTTTAGATCTCTAAAAGAAAGTCATTCACAAACAAAATCCAAACGGAGAAGACAGCAGTCAGGCTCAGCAAGCGTTCAACTTCAAGGAAAGTTATAGTGGTACGTGCGTTTAAAAAGCTCAGACGCTTATGGAATTTTAGGACACACTCAGCTGTGTTGCTATGGAAATACGCAAATGTACAAACAATGCTCATAGGCATGGAGAGCTCGCCAGGGTTGTCTGACAGAGCCTTTGGCCAATGAAAACCTGATCTGAAGACAAGAGGCCTGAGGTATGTGCATTCAGTGTCTCTGAGCTACAGCAAAGGTAGCACTGACTATAATGAAAACAGAACAGGGGTACTTTGGCTTTTTCTGTGTTTTAAAGCTCTTGCTAAAAGAGCTTTAAGGAGATGAATAAATTACTAAATATTATTGTGCATGAATTGTGCATGATTTTCTGACTCTAGACTAGATCTTTACATTTCCTCATGAATTGTGCCACAATACTTTTTTTAAAAAGTAAACCTTTTTTAAGGTGTTACTTAATGTTGTTTTGTGTGTTCTGTTTTTACTTAAATTATAGGAGCACTGAAGCTGATCATCTATGTTATACAGCATTATTTTATTATGTTAATGTTTAGAATAAAGCAAAACATTCTGACCTGTTGTACAAACAGCTTCCCATAAAAAAACAGAGAAGAAATCTCTTAATCATTTCTTCTAGAAATAAATGATGTATACCACATTTATAACAAATGTATAAGAGATGTCAAGTTATAAAACTACACAAAGCATTATAAAATAAGTGCGGAAGTTCAAACGTAATCCTTTATTTTAGAAAACTTTTGACCCGTGCCTTGAGTGCCAAGAGTGCTTGCAAATAACACACTTCAGGAAGCTTGCACTAGCATTCATTTATAATGATAAACACATCAGCGATACCCATTAGGCATCTGCACAGAAACAAGAACTTAAACTTAAATGACTACAGAATTTGACATCCAAAATTATGCACCCAACAAAGTTTGCATCCCTTCTCTTGCGGATATTGCTGATGTGTTTTAATTGTATAATTTTAGCTGTATGTATGTAATTCTCTTCCGATGGAAAACTATGATAAGGTTTTAAAAGGATCAAGAATTGGTACACATGGAGTAGAAATGTTGTTTCTATGCCGTGAGCAGGATGTCTCTCATTGGTTGATTGGGGCAGTGAATATGCGGGTGGTAGGCAGCGTGGGGGCTGGAAAGTGCTTATCTCTTTTTGCTGCAGCTTGCTAGCGCAACACTTTTTCTTGCTGGTAGAGAAGAATCAGTTCTCTAATGTAAACACAATATCTAAATTCCTTATTAGTTACATTAGCTTACAATGTGTGTAGTTGCAAACCATACTGTAGGTAAAGTTAAAAGTACGTGTCTCACAGTATGACTAAAAAGTAGCTCTTTTAAAAGTATTTAAAAGCATTACGCTGTGAGTTATTCCACAATAGTTGTAGCTTACTTCAGTGGCACTTGTGTATTGACAGTACGACATGCGTGACATTAAAACATGTGAATAAACATCACTTTACTAGACTCTAAATTTTCACTAAATATCTTTAATTACATGAAGTGTAGATTGTTATTTAAAATGTAAATATATGAATGAAAAATTACACAAAATGTGATTATATAGTCAGTATTCATTCACACAATTTATTTACCAATTGTCTGCCTAATAACCAAATGAGTAAACAACAACAACAACAAAGCTTCATTTAATGTCAACAAATGCTGGTTTTGTTTAATGTCAGTCCAGCATGAGTTGCGTGACCTGCTGATCATTTACAATATATCCGTATGTAATGGCAGATCAGTTATTTTCATCACTCTGGAGGCATTTGCCACGCTCTTCTTTGCTGTAATTAAATTTGTGAATGGATCATTTGTGAATGGATATTGTGTTCGCAGCTTTTGTATTATATTACCTTTCTGAACAGCTGTATGAAATATAAGACTCATACATACTCTTTAGGTTAGATATCATTAAAACATGTGAAGGTATACAGGGAGAGAGAATAATCTGTTAAGATTTTCACCCCATATCACCAGCTCAGATAAAATCCAACCTTATTTACAGTATCTTATTCTTCAATATTGTTCATCTGGTAGCTGTGAAATGAGCATCCGCTGAGCAACTGTAAAACTGTACAGATGATTATCACTCACTGTAGCTGCACATCTCTGAGGGTTTGTGTCAATCTGTGCTAGCGTACACCCTGAAACCCCTATCTAAATCATCAGACATGTTTCTGACAATCCCTCCACAGGAAGAGCCCTACGTGATGTTCAAGAAGTCAGATAAACCGCTGTATGGTAACGATCGTTTCGAGGGCTACTGCATCGACCTGCTGCGAGAGCTCGCCGCTATCTTAGG
Source organism: Beaufortia kweichowensis (assembly GCA_019155185.1). NCBI lineage: Eukaryota > Metazoa > Chordata > Actinopteri > Cypriniformes > Gastromyzontidae > Beaufortia > Beaufortia kweichowensis. The sequence continues at coordinate 16,562,586 of CM032800.1, forward strand.
CTTTACTTACGAGGTGCGACTGGTGGAGGACGGCAAGTATGGAGCCCAGGAAGAGAGCACGGGCCAGTGGAACGGCATGATCCGAGAACTGATGGACCACGTGAGTCACATTATACAATCAATTTACCATTTCAAAACACATCAAATATTGAATATAAGAATTTAGGATTAAATCTGGTAAATGTGTTCTTTCGCTATGTTACCTAAAATGAAAGAAAATTAAATATAATGATATATAAGGTAGACCAGAGCTAATTGTCACACTTTATGCTCTGGTGTATTTTTTAAAATTTCTTTAACTTTATTTTTGACTTTTGAATTGCATTCTGTGGATACTTCAGATACTGAGTATATGTTGATATTCAATGCAATGACACTCTTAATTTAATTCGGTATGATATACAAACCTGCTATCCTGACACATTGCTGGGGAGGGATTTGTCAGGATTATACAATTAAAGGAAATGCTTTCACTATAGATTAAAAACAGATATAAAAAAATGAAATTAACAGTGTGTGTGAAGAGCAGATGGTACGAATAAGTGATGAAATAAACAACATCAGCACATACTGCAGAGAGAACACAAAGTAAAAAATATGGTAGTGCTTCTTCCCCCAACAGAGCTTATTAGGCTCACACACCTTACAATGCCCTTCGACACCCTTATTAGACAACAAAAAAATGAACACATCCCTTAAAAAGGAATTTTTTTGCAATCATTGTGCAGAAAATGTTCAGCAGCACTATCCACGCCTTCATCCAATATCTCACACATATCTCTTAGTCACCGCTTCTCAGTCGGTCATGGTCGGATCGCCTGCCGTGTCAACAAAAGATGTGTGTGTGATGCTGTAACATTCACACACACACACGAGACGTGAACAGGACAGACTGTAATTGGTCTTGACAAGCTTTCAGAGCAGTCTGGAGTTTGTCGTTTGCCAGAACATTGATGTGCTTGAGATAAAAATATCTTGTCAAAGGACTTTAGAAGAAAAAAGTAAGGTAGCGAGAAAACATCTGCTCACTTTTGGCATTAATTTTCCCCCTCTGGGAATAATTACAGACAATCCAATCATTTTAGACAGAAGCCTTTATTTTGACTGAAATTACACTAATTCTCGCTGTAAAATTGAACCTAGCGTCACATTTAAGGGCAGAGTCGACATAGATCCTGTCAGTGTTTAGACAGCAGTTCTGCCATGAATGTTTGGTGATGCATATCAGACATAGAGTAATGAGATATCTCCAAAATTATTTTCAGTTTTCAGTTTTAGATCAAATAAAAACTGGAAAAAAAATATAAAAAAGATGCAATGCTTTAAGACCCCAAATACTGCAAGGAAAGGTAATATGATTAATATGATTAAAAATCATATTAATTTTTAAAACAGTACTGTGCTGTTTTAAATGTATTAAAATAATTTAATAAATGTGACCCTGTCTGTGAAAACCATGCTAAAAAATGTATTTCTGAGACAACAAGCATCAAAGTTTGATTTCACCTGTTAATTTTTCTAAGATTTTAATCTTTGACTTAATATTACACGGTTAATATTACAGATATCAAAGTTATATTTTCACACAAAAAACTTTGAATGATGCAAATCTGAAGTGGTCTCTTCTAAAGTTTTTTCCAGAGCCGAGGTATTGTATAGGCCTAAACCATTATTTTACAGAGATTATCAAGTAGTGATGAATCAACTTAAGTTTAATGGAGTAAAATCAAAAGTGCAGTGTTTCATAATAATACGGTCATAAAATGATTGTGCTTGTGTTTGATAAATAAAGCTTATTACTGAACTTCCCACCAATATTGACATTTTTAGGCGGTTGTGAACGTTTATTGTAATTTTCAGAGGCAGAAAATGTTTGACGAATCGGATGACACATTGAACCGTTACATAATCTGTTTTGTGTCAGAGAAATGTGTGCACTAAAAGTTTCAATGAATCTGGCCTTGAAAGCACAGAATGCAAAGTACACACCGTACACCGACAGACACGCACTATTTCTGCCTGTGACAGTGAGCCAACGGAAGCAGACCTCATTAAAACCTTTAACCCCTCTCATTTTCCCTCTTTCATAACTGCTATTTTCATTTTTTAGTCTAGTTGAGAAGCCGAGAGAGTGGATTTGGTCCAGTAGAGCCAGTAAATCATGAAAAGCTTTAGTAAGTGCTGAAACAGTAGCAGGTAAATCAAGAGAGAGAGAGAGCGCAAGTCCACAAGAGGGCTTTAAATTTCCTCTTAAACGCTGCGGGGCAGAGTGTGTGATGTGTAAAAGCCCTGTTTTCTTAATTTGATTTCCTCTAAATGCTTCTGCTCGGCCTGATTTACAGCCTATCGCTCTTTTTCCTCTGCGTTATTTGTTGGCAGAAAGCTGATCTTGCAGTGGCACCCCTGGCCATCACGTACGTGCGAGAGAAGGTCATCGACTTTTCCAAGCCCTTCATGACGCTGGGGATAAGTATACTGTACCGCAAGCCCAACGGCACCAACCCGGGGGTGTTCTCCTTTCTCAACCCCCTCTCCCCCGACATCTGGATGTATATTCTGCTCGCTTACTTGGGTGTCAGTTGTGTGCTGTTTGTCATAGCCAGGTAACATGCCAGCCTCATATATATATATATATATATAGACATAACCTCACATCGTAACCTCATCTCATTAACATTCTTCTGAACTGAAGCAATATACACTTATATTACACTGTACAACTTTAGAATGTGTGTAGATCACCAAGAAAATAGAGAATTGCATCTTGTTTACTTACCTTCGTTTTGTTCCAAACCGTCTGACTTATTCATAAATCAAAAGAAAAAGGTGAAAGGTAGTAAATACTGGTGTGCTTACAATCGGTGTAAAGATATTAAGAAAATGCATCTAATTATTTACTGACAAAAACTGCTCATGTGATGTGAGATGAGGGTTTTCAGTGAATGCAATCTTTTATTTGTGTACATTTACATTTATTCAGTTGGCAGACACTTTTATCTAAAATAATTTCAAGCATATGCACTGCATTCAAGGTATACGGTTATTCTTTAGGAAACCCACAATCTTTACTCTGTTATTGCAATGATCTGGCATTTAAGCTGTAGGTACACAGTTCTGAGAGTCACACAAAGCCGTTATATGGAAACATTTATTACACGTTCATTGTGCTCATTGTATTTCTTTGAGTACAGACCCAATCCTCACTTACTTTTTTATTTGCTGTACAAATGAGTATTCTTGAGGTTTGGAACAACACAAAGGTTAGATGGACTTGGTGAAGTATGGTAAATGTCGTTTTCACTTTATTTACATGATGAGGTGTCATGAGACCTGGTTGTTTCTTTGGAAAATACTTAAAACATGAAATTGCTGATGGTATAAATAGGACATAGCAAAGAGGTAAGACTCTTGCAGCAAAATAAAACCGCCAAATAAAAGGGTTGCTTTTCTTTTGCTCTCTCGAAATAGATGAGCTACAGCATGTGCCTCTCATCAGATAATGCGTCACAGCACAAACCACAATAGCAGATATGCAAAAGCACAGTTTCAAGACAGTGTGTAAGTGTAAAAGACAGGAGATAGGGATGCTCGAGTGTTTGTCCATGCGTGTGTATGCGTGAGAATGAGGCAATTTTTCTGGTCTGAAAGCAACCTCCCCCATTCCTCGTCCTTTCTGCTGTCTATAGTTTGTGTACTTTTCTTTTCTGATTGGATTTTTTCACATTGTGCTTCAAATGTCTCTTGGAAACAGATATGTTAGAAATAAACAGACCAGGACAGATTACAAACAATTTATGTTTAAACATTTAAACCTTTTGATTGGAGCATTAGTTTATCTAATATGAACAATTCCAGGGGGAAAACATGTGAATGTAAGATTAAAAAAAAAGGATTGACCTTTCTCATCCTCAAATGACTTCCTAAGACTTCATGGCTTGCATATGATATGGCATTTACAGTATAGGGGGATTTTTACATTTTTTTTATCCGTACAGTCCCATTTCACTTTGCATTAGAACTAGTGGCCTAGACATTTTGCTAAAATTCTCATTTAGCATTCACGTTTTTAATGTTGGTGTAAACTATAGTTTTTTGGTTCAAGCGTTTGTGTAAATAATCTTTCTCTGGAATTCATTTAGAAAGCTGCCCGAAATATCGTTTATCATGAACAATCATGCCATAAGTTAGATGAAATTGAGATACAACAACATAAAGTGGTGTTTACGAGTTTACGCCAACGTACTGCGCTGTCTTAATAAAGACTAATCGTCCTATAATTCACTGCTATAATACATGTTAAAAATGCATTTAGATCTTAATCGCCTAAAACAGTGTGAATTGGTAGTTTCCACTGGACTGCATTTGAAGCATGGTGAGGAGAAACCCAATGAAAAGGCTTTCTGTTAACCCTAACATTCTTGGGTTGACGCCATTCGGCTGGGTTAACCCCAGAGTTTTATGGTTAATGCACTTGTGCTTTATAAATGTTACTGGCGATATGATCACACGAGATTATAACAAGCTACAACTGCCATCTAAGTTGGTTCAGAATATGCACCTCTATAACCAGACTAATGTTAATGTTGGGTAAGTCTTTAACCTTTCCATTTCACAAAGTGGAGCACAAAACAAACAGCATGCTTTCCCACAACCACACACCTGAGAAAATAATGTAAAATGTGTTTATGTGTTTGTCTCCTTGTACACATTTCTTTATGTGTGCATGTATGAACGCTTTCGTGTGCGCACCGTGAAGTGAAGATACGCAGCAAACCTGTCTGCTTGTGTGTGAGAGAGAAAGACAGAGCGAGAGGGATCACAGGGTGACATAATGGGGACTGGTGGAGGTTTCCTAAGGCTTATTCTCACCATGCAGTATTTAGAAACCTTCCTTCTGGGCACAGTACGAAAGTCAAATATTCAGAGAATTTGTAATGCGTAACACCACTGTTAATGTTGTTCTCCGCTCCGCTCCAAAGTTTACCCTCCTTTTTCCTCTTTTCTATGAAAGCAGGTGATGAAACAGCTGGGGAAGTCTCAATATTAAATGAATCACACAGATTCAGGTTCTCATCTCTTACCGCAGTGCAAGCGTGAGGGAGACACTGTGAATCATGTGCAGTCAATATTATTTTCTTCTTCACTTTCTCTGTTGCGTGAATATTCCTATCAAAGGCAGGCTCATTTTATAATCCCAAGAAGAAATCAAAAGAAAAAGAAAGTTAGTGTGGGATTAAATTTCACCCAGTCAGCAGTTAAGAAATGTGGGCATTATATATTAGAATAGAGCCGGTGGTTGGAGGAAAGGGGTTAAACAAAGGAACCCACTTTGGCCAGTGGGTTTCAGGTAAAGTGGTCCACATTTAATTTCCAATTAGTTGTTAATTTATTAAATCAATTGTCATTCATTGGTGTAATTGACATGCGTAATTTAAGGTAATAAAGAAAAGGAAAGGAATTTTTTTAGGTATTTAAATAGCACATAATAAATGTACAAATGTATATTTAATCCAAAGATTGTAGTGATGTTTGCATTAATGAACTTTTGGCTCAAGAAAAGGATGTGTTCTCCTAACAGGATGAGTAATGCTTCCACCAGTCTGGGCAAGTGCTTATCAGATCCTCTTCATTTCCAGGTGGAATATGCTTCTAAATGGGCTGCACTTAAGATGATTTAACAGACCGCTGTGTAGGGCTGGCTAGATAATTAACTGTGAGTCTAGGAGGCAGTTGGGAGAAAAAGGAAAGAACTGAAGAGCCAAATGAAGGAGTGTAAAAGTAAAATTCCAAAAATACAAGAGCCATGGCACAGTCGTGTCCTGCTGTCTGCAAAAAGTGGACATGTTTAAATGCTGGCATAGCACAGGATGTTACCGACCTCTCCTAAGACAAAAACCTAGCGAGACAATGCTGAACAAGCAGTCAGTCTTTGAAATCTATGGTAGCACATTGATTATCAATGCATTCTTGTGTAGCATCCTTATTGGATTGTATATCAGCTCCACAACACAACCTCACCTTATGTTCTTGATGCTAAATGCATCTGCACAGGAGGGCTGTTTAAATATGTCACTCTCGCCGCTCTGTCACGGCTCTTATCGGGTGTGTGATCAGCGTGAAGGAAGATTTCCTTAAAAAAACGCCATTATTGTTCTTTCCCGAAGCATCGTTGCTTCCTCAGCCTTGGTTTATCTCTTCACTTTGACCTTGCTGAAAATTTTCCCTCTGCAGCGCAGATGACCGGAGATAACTGAAGGTCAGTATAATTGGATCAAACTGACAGCTAACGGATGACCGTCGCTTCCTGTAGAGGCAGGTTAAGCCGTGTTTCACTCAGACCGGGGCTGCACGACACCTCCCTTTTCTGTTGGCACGCTCCAGTCAATGACAACTGTACTCAACCATGTTTGACTTTCCTTTAATAATAGGCTTTATAACACACGACTGTGTGAACTTTCACAAATACCCTTAGCATGAGAGGTCTGGGCCAGTGACATCTTTGCAAGGTCTCAATTCGCATGAACTAAATCTTGCATCACAAGCATACAAGCAAATATGCCTGGGGTTAAATCACTTTAATACACAGATTAAAGTTTTTATAAGATCAGCATTGTTCTTTCTCTTTTCCAAAACATTGTGAGCTGTCTTGCCTCAAGAGACAGCCTGTAAGGCTCCATTCTCAAGATTTATATAGATTTTAGATTTTGGTGTTTGAAGCTAACAACATGCTTAAATACGTATTTATAATACACACAAATGTTGGATACAAATATTTAATAGCTTTATTAAATTAGTTTTAACTATACTTTTTAAGTCATTCTGTTATTGTCTGCTCCACAGTGGAAACATAAAGATGATACTGTAGAAGAAAACATTTTTATTAGTTTGATACAGAAGCCATTTTAAGAGCGCAACAATCATTTTAAAACAGATTATTTTAGACAACTTTTTGAGCCTCTGAAAGTCAGTTATTTCTGTTTATACTTTAGTGGTCCAAGGTAGTCGAGACAAATAATCTCCTCAATATCTGTTTGCTTAAGTCCTGAAAAGCCTGAAGATGCTTTTTTATTCCACCATTTCAGCATAAACAGAATCGGGTCACAATGCTTAATTGTCACCCAATCAAGCTTTACTAATGTAACGTCATTTATATTTAGCAGAAGTAATGAGAAATCTCAAAGTGGCAGAGAGATCGCAAAAAATGAGACATTAGAGAGTGAAGTTGATGAAATGGACTATATCTTCAGCATTGAATCAATCCTTATTAATTTAAGGGGTTGCAGTGATTAAAGTACGCTTGCCTTTGATATGAATATGTTAACATGCATTTGGGAGTGTCAGGAATAGGATGAGCAGAAGAAACATAAACTGCTGCTGTAACTTACACGTAATGATGATAAACATTGATATTTAAATGACGATTCTGCTAACATGTCTCTTTCTTGTGTCTCTGTAGGTTGACCTGCCTTTCCTTCATGTGTTTTAATTCTTCTTCATATACTTCAAATGTTCTTTAATTTCTCTGTGTGTGTTTTGTGTTATTACCACAGGTTTAGTCCCTACGAATGGTATAACCCCCACCCGTGCAACCCAGACTCGGATGTGGTGGAAAACAATTTCACTCTGCTTAATAGTTTCTGGTTCGGAGTTGGAGCTCTCATGCAGCAAGGTAGACGCCTCTGCCTGCCCCTCTTAGCACACGTCCCACTCTTTTGCTGGGGGTCACAACTTGCTCTTGTCAGGCCCACTATATGATGCATGGGTGCCTCTGTGCATGTAGATCTATTGTAGATGCAAATGAGTTTCTGGCTGATGGTATGAATGTGGCTGTGAGGTTCTCGAGAGTGTTGGGTGAGAATAGCGGTGAATGTTGGGTAGAGGATCAAGGGTTTATTAGTTATGCATGCTAAATGGCAAACTACCCCACAACCGTCATTCTATTCAGGTTTCTAAGAAGGTAAGTCTACTTTCAGTTCTGTAATACTAAAAGAAATTGTATATTGACGCATACAGATAAACACTTCGTATGACTCTCATTCACTATTTGAAACCCTGATGCCACATCTTCTCATCTGAGGCATGCAGATGACAGAAACTGATTAAGGGCTATGGATATGATTTATGGATATGACATGCAACTTGCATGCCAATGTGTTGCATTAGTGCAGACCATGTTGTTGGGCAAATGATGGATTCCAAATCTTTTGTTTGAACAGTGGCATGGGTAATGTTGCACTGCATCCAAAAAAATGGAATGAGACACAGCCATCATTGGGTCGCCATGTAATGTTAGCAGAGTACATCTTTAAAAAATCTATTATTTTATAAAATCTATTATTCATCTTTATAAAATCTATACAACTGAGACCTCAAAACCAGCGGTTGTTTTCAATGTAGATAGCATAGACATATTTCTTAACACTGACCTGAATGATACGTAGATAGAATGGTGCAGTCTTTTTCCATTGCTCCTGGAGATCTACCTTCCTCAAGAATTTGGTTTCAACACACATGCATGCAATTTTCACATGAGCTCTAATGCTCCTTTCCATACTGTATAAAGTTGAAGGTAGGAACTCACTTCAACTTCAAACTTGAAACTTTAAAATGTTCAAGTTTTTAAAGTCACAGTCAAATAAATACATATATTGTGATGTTATTTGCTACCAATCTATGTAGCTCATTCAAAAGCAAAACTACCTTACTTTGAACAATGTTATAATCTACAAGTAGAAAGTGGAAAATGTCTGACTTTCTGAAAGCTACTATAAGACAACACTATGATTAGTTGTTTCAGGTGTGTTTCATTAGAGTTAGACTAGTTTTAAGTACCCTTGTTGTAGGGTTTGTTCAAACTTCTCCATGAGTTTTAAAGAGAAGATGTGGCACAAGGCTGAGGGAACAGGGTTTGCGTTTGATGAATGTCTGTATGTCTCTATGATGTGTGAGTATAGCTACAATGTAGAGAGGCTCCCGTGCCTATGGCTTGTCAGCCCCCAGAAAACTGTGGGATGGCGTGTTTGGACATGACGTTACCTTGGGTACATGACACTCAGCCCAAACCAGGTTATAAGGTCAAACTGACCACTGTAAGATCACAGATGGTCACGCAGGTCCAGTGGGGTGAGACTTGACAACATTCGGTTCTGTTCCTGGGACAGTGTTCCTTGTTTTTTGTTTTGTAAATATTTGCTTTTTTACTGGGGTAGTTGTGAGGTTCAATACACCATTTGCACTAAATACACTTAACTTCTGTGACATCAAACAGAATGAAAAAATTAAATGACACAAAGGTTCACTACACCATTTGTTAAGCCGCTGCAGTGCTTACAATGTTCGGGAAGGCAATTAAGAATAGCTTATTTATAGTTAAAGTTATTTACATTTTAACCAATAGAAAAATGATACATTTTATTTTCACAGCTAAATTGCTGGGGCTGGTTGTATGTAAAAAGAACCTAACTACATCCAGCCCTGCATCATTTAAAACTATGATCGGGCACAGCTACATTCAGTGAAGACCAGTGCATAAAGATATAAACAGATATATATGTATTTACCTGATAACTTTGTCTTCGTGTTGTGTTTTAAATGCGTTTTTCACCACCTTGGTGATATGAAGCACTGCAAATTGTCACGATTTCATCTCTTAATCCTCATTTTTGCTCTTTCAGTCGGAATTTACCTCTACCTTACATCTCCGCTATAATGAAACCCCTTGACACAAAGGAGAAACATGATTACGCTTCATTGAGTTGTTTATGTTCTTTTTAATGATGTGCTGCTGTCCGACTTACGTCGCTTTAGAGGTTCTAAACTGCCCGTGCGAACACAACCAGGAAAATGGCACGAGGGAAAGTTTAGTCCGTGAATGACAGTCCTCTTACTTTGGGCCAGTGTGAAAATGGCTTTTGACTGAATGGCTTTTTGGAGAAGGTTCCTCTAGAACCTTTTGTAGCATGTTTATTTTTTTTAGATTGTATGTCCAGCTGTTGCAACCAGCCCCTGGTGTGGAAGAGATTTCCTCTTTCCATCTGTAGCTACATTTATATAACCAAACTCAGGGCTGGATTGACAGATCACTAGAGCGTTACGAGTCTGTTGAGGCCAGATTGAAACTCATGTTTGCAGTTCAATTGCAAATCATGTTACGGTGTGTTTTGCCATAGACTCAGTGTGCTAGTTGAAGGCTTACAAGTGACTCATAACACTTGGGAAGAGATGCAAGTAATTTCATTGTTCTGCCGTCCTCTGACACGTTCTTCTTTCCCCACTTGTTATTGCCCATCCGTAACACCTGTTGATTAGTGACAACTTGATTAAGGAATGTAGCTTTTTTGTATTGATAGTGTAGAAAAGTAAAAAAGGAAAGTCTGAGAAAGTCTTTATTAATTGGGTTTACATTTTTGAGATTAATTGACATAATTTATATTGACCCACTGACCTTCAGTAACTTGATTGGTGTGGTAAGTTTACCAAGGGCCTAAAAAAACAGTTAGCCTGGTTTTATTATTTTAGTATCAGCAGGCAAAGCCTTTCCCTGTGACAAATCTTTATGTCAGGACTAGTTCAGGCCCGTGCATCTGGTGCTGGTCCTCACACTGAGATCACTGCTCTATCCTGACCACCATCTCTGCTCCTCTCCACTAGGATCTGAGCTCATGCCCAAAGCCCTCTCCACCAGAATAGTAGGAGGTATCTGGTGGTTTTTTACCCTAATCATCATCTCCTCCTACACGGCCAACCTAGCTGCCTTCCTCACCGTGGAGAGAATGGAATCTCCTATTGACTCGGCGGATGATCTGGCTAAGCAGACCAAGATCGAGTATGGTGTGGTGGAGGACGGCTCCACGATGACGTTCTTTAAGGTATGTTGTTTTTTTATCGTATCGCTTGTATTTGCTACATAAATATTGTTGTGCTTGGCCCTCCTATACACAAAGTAATTGATTATATCCTTGCTAACTGATTCATCAGGAAGGTCGATGACATTGTGCATTCAAAAGATTGGTGCAGGAGTTGGTGCAGAAACTATCAAAATTAGAAAGGAGCTGTGCCCCAGTGCTAGCACATATGCTCTAAAATATTATGAGTATAGGTATTGAAAGTTTGAATCTTTGACTTGGATCTATGAATTTGTCTCATCTCCTATTCATAAGAATTCTTTAAGTACGCTATGCACAGCAAAATATATTTTGTACCTTGTAACTGAGGGCATGTTTCAGGGCTTTTTATCACCAGGGTGTGTTGGAGGTTAAAGGTGTTTTATGGCCGCATACAGTTCATTGCATTTATGACATCTGCTCTGCATTTCTGTGGTTGTTCTCAGCTACACTTAAATACCTCTTTGGGAAGTCAATATTTTTCCACTGAGATCAAATCATGAGTTTTTCTCAATGAATTAATATTCCAGCGTTTGTGGCCAGTTCAATATAATCTTCAGCTCTTAGGTTCAACTATGCCAAAATTCTACATTTAAAAATTGTTAATAGATCATAAGGTTATGTTTGGTATGCATTTTTAATATCCTGTTTCGCTTAAAAACTTTTTAAATGAATGAATTATGTGCAGTGGGTGTTTCCTGTTAACTAAAGCTAAGATTAGACATTCTGACATTAAAGACAGACAAAAAAAGTATTGCTATTGACAACCACACAACCTGAGTGAGATTTCCTAAAGAAAGAGCAGATGTTATGAGGACTCAACACATTTGCTCTTTTAGCAGGTGCTGATGTATTGAGTGATTGAGAGGCAGTGTGAGTGATTGACGCTTTGATAAACTGCTTTTATTGATTTTGCATAATATACTGCAGAGAGACAGTCAGAGAACTCAATAGTAGCAAAAACACCACTGCTTAAAGGTTACTTCTTTTTTTTAATTATACCATACTTACAGTACCATCTAGTAGCCTTTTGGGCTGAAATGTTTTGGCAGAGGATGGTTTTGTTGCATCTTTACAAAGTTCTTTATAGGACCATAAAATGGAAATTTCACACCAAAAAGCATTCTGCTGTGGCCCTTTACTACTATGAGAAAAAAGACCAATTCCTTGGTGTGTTTTATTAGCTAATGAAATAAAATGAAATGTGATGGCTTGACTATGCTACTATGTCAGTCCACCTGTATGAGGTTCTGCTGGATGGATCTGAAATATAAAATGATGATTTCAAATGCTTTGTTTCACTAGATTTCAAAGCTGCAGCAGTTCTTAGCATTTTGGGGTTTTATTGTTGAAAAAGTGATTTCAATAATATGTGTTAGGGTTTATTGGTATAGCCGCTGGCGAGTTGACTTGATGAGTCACAGGGGAGTTTGAGTTGAATGACTGCAGTAATGGGAGCTTACAATTTTACTGCTTTGATCACTCTGTTATGCACTTTAAAATCCCTAATGTAGTGCAGTCACCTAATAAAAATGACTCCCGTTTGGGTGGTGTGCAGGGTTTTTAAATGGCCAGTGTAATGCAAGCGAACAAGCTTGTTGTACAAACGAAAGCATAATTTACACATAGCACGCTACAATACATTTGTATGGCATTGTGTGCACATGCGACTGGGTCTTCTGAATGCAGTGTTGCATGGCTTACACTCCCAGTGTAAATGCAATAACTTGTTAATATGTGTGCCAACATGAAAATGTTGTAGTGCCCCTTGTGACAATAACTTGTAAAATTGAGTTTGCAAAGCTTTAAGCATTTGCTTTTATGTGCTTGTATAGAACAGTGTATTTAACGGGCCATAAAAAAGTTTCGGCTGTGATATGGCATGGCGTGCTTCAGTACAGCAAAAAAAGATTATGGCCATTTTTGACAGCCACCTTCAGGAAGCCAACAGTTTCTCATACTGAACATACTGCCCTGAGGCTGACACATTAAATTATAGAATATTTTAAAGCAGGTGAGAGAACACAGCCGAGACTTCGGCCTGATATAGTTCTTCTCTTCTCTGGAGCTTTGCTTTCTTTTGTCCTCCTCTGCTCTGAGGCATCTTAATATCTGTCACGTCTTGTATGCCACATTCTATACTTCAAAAGCTACTATGATCAAAAGAAGAGCAGGGGAAAGGCTCCAAGACAGCAGTCCGATCTCTCTCTTTTACACTTTCTTTTACTCTCATATTCTTCAGAATCAAAACAATCTGTGGCAACCTTTCACACAGGGTCATACCTCAGTCACATCTATCTCTATGATAGAGTCTGTGAGAGTTAGCGGCAGTGCGAGAGGGAAATTTTCAGGGAGGCCGATGTTAATTAATATTGATCAAATATTGCAAAAAATGTGCAAAAAATAAGTGCTATGTATCATTATATCGATCATGTTTTTAATGTATGAGCCATACACAGTTTCATCTTAAACATCTCTGAATATTTTAAATATTACTTTTAATTATGAAAAAATATAGTAAACATAGAATCCATGGTATTAGAATACATGGTATTATTTCAGTTTTCTCAATACAATGTACATTTACAGAAAAAATGAAATGGAAATGTTTGTAATCGGACTGTAGAGACAAAATTGCTACTGCTAGTAGGTTTGTAACAAATTTTGCATGTCGTAAAACTAAAATAAATAAATAAAAAGAGACCTGGTAAAGCAGACATTTCACCTGAATGCTTGTCCTTACATCAGTACTTTACAAAAAGAAAGTGTATCCAAAACTATATACCAAATACAATTTAATATTTACTAGATTACAGTATAGATGAAACATTTTCAATAATAACTTAAAATATTATTAAATATGTTGTTTTGCTAGACTGTGGCTATTTCAAAACAAGAGTGTATGTTAATGCATCAAATGCTTTGAATTAGTAACAAATCAATATGTTTTTGACATTTATTTGGGTTCTATCACCTTCTGAAGAATCTCTGGTGGTAGACTGTGGCTCAGCCCTGTCTGTCAGCATCATCTTGTTTTTAATTTGTTGTGGAGGTTTTAGTAGAATCTGATGAAACCTGCAGCCATTTCTCAGTTTTAACCCCCTCGCTAAGAAGATTCTCGTATTTTCGGACCGATCTTCATCTGATCAATCCTCATTTCGCTCTTCAGCTCCTTTATGGAGGACCCCTGGACTGTAGAGATGAGACAGACAGAGGAAGTGAATCACAGCTCCTGATGCAATCTGAGCATCAGCCCCACCTGTAGAGAGACTCAATGATCTTCACACACCCTTTTGATTCAACCACCTCTAGAATGTGTTTAGTAGCAGAGCAGCTGCACAACCAGTGACATATTCAGCACTTCTGTGTTAAGAAAATGTATAATAGAAAACAAAAACATTTAATAAAAGGCATTTAGAAATTAAATGCAGTTTTCAAATATTTTATACACTTATAAACATATATAACAATATTAATAATAATATATAATTTTTATCTTTCTGTATTCATGTTTGCTTATTAATTTTTTGTATGCTATTAAATTACAATACATGCACAATTAAAGGCAACATTTTCGAGAACAAAATATTTTAGTAAACCAAATGTAAATATGTTTACATTTACATGTATCAAAATATTTAATCTTATCCAAATTATCCACAGCATTTCCACATTTAAATGAACACATGTACAGTATTTTATTCCTTGGATAGCCCAATAAAACAAACTGAACGCCTATTTTAAATAAATCAGATTCTAATGAATCAAACAAACAGTCACACACATATCTAGTAATACCAGTGATTAAATAGGGTCAATTTAAATCTAATATTTAACCCACCTTTAGATTCAGATTTCAGATTTGTGTAATATATTTTCAGTAAATAAAATTACCCTGATGTTAGGTTATTCTGTTCAAACGCTTAAAATCTGTTAATGAAATGTGATGCGTGTGAAATGAAATGTGTAAATGCAACTTTTTTTACGTTTAGGTGTGTGTAAACCTGTAGAAGCTGACATGTAGCTTCACAAAATTGTTGCCATTCTGTGTATGCCAGTATAATGAGAATGTGAATTAAAATGGACAGCCACCTGCCTGCTGTAGTTTCTAGCATCATTACCAGTGGCTGAGCTATGGGTGAAGCCAGAAAATGTTTGTTTTGGACTGTTCTCCTTCATTGCACACGTCTCTCTCAGAGGAATATCTAACAGAGAGAAGGATGAAGCTACACGGCATTACTGACTAATTCTTTATATATTGCATATATACTACAGTTTAGCTTGAATGCACTGTGTCACTAAGGAAAAAAATGACTAAACGTTGTTTTTTTTTTTTTTTAACCATTAAAACGTTTTTACGAAAAATTTCACAATACTAATAGATCAGATTTGCAAAAATGTGTTTTTCGTCACATCCATAATGCATATATACAGTCTTTCTTTCATTTTTTTTATTTACTATTATTCTTTGATGTCTGGACTAGTCTGGATAAAGGATTAGTTAAATATAAACTGCTGATTCAATATACAGTATTTGCAAAAAATACATTGTGTGAAAAATTTTGATTTCAAGTTTTGAAATCAAAATTGTCACAAAATGTCACAAAAAGCTAAAAAGAAAAAAGAAATACTGTGGAAAAAACACAATCGAGGTCTTTGAGAACAGCAGTACAGGAGTTGTGTTCTTGCAGTGTAGACAGTGGATGGTGTATAACAGTATAATGAAAATGAATCTAAGTCTGCAGGAGGTCTCTATACTTATATTTATTCCTGGTGTACCATCTGCAGAACACAGACCTCATTCATGGAGAACATTTACATGGGAAGCTCATTTATCATCCATTTGAAACAGATAAATGAACACTGTTAAAAGTCTGTTGTATAAGACTAGTCCATCTGTGCTGGATCTGTATATGAAATTATGCTGTTTGCTGTTCACCATAGTTGGATTATTTTTAGGTATTCGTGTTGTTTGTTTTTATAAACTTTAGGTGGGCTCTGGATTTACATGGTCCAATAATAACATCTGTTTATCACAACCAACGTTTTCTTCTATTTCTTCTTTTTGTCCAAACACATATCATTTTTGTTTCTTTTTCCCGTTATCAGTGTGAATAACAATGAGAATGTGTCTGATTGTAGTGTGCCGTAAAAAATCAAAACCTTGGATTAGATGAAGAACCACAAGCAGATTAAAGCACAATCTGTGAGCACTTCATAATGATCAAAGCATTAGACACATCACTGTTAATCAATCCACACAATCTCAAATCAACTGAAATACATTCACATCACACAGACGAGAGAGCGATGCAGAAAGAATGAGATATGAAAATGAGAAATGATTACTGGAGAACACAGGCACCTCACACTCGAAGGATTGTGAGATTAAAACAATACTTGTCAAGAGTCAAGACTTGAATCAGTATGATGTTTTTGTATTAACAATATCCTAATATGAAAATAAGTTCTACCTGTGGCTTTCTACGCTATCATAGCTGTCCATGCAAACACTGCTTTTAAAATAGCAGACACCATTGCATGTATTCTTCATAGAGAGAGCAATCCTAAAATGTTTCCATTACATTGTCAAAATTCCATTGCATTTATTAATTTATAGTGACTTATAAAGGAGAGAACATTTAACATTTTGAATTAATAATAAGAGACTATACAAATACAAATTTCCTGTTTTTCTCTTTTTCCTTATTCTCTCTCTCTCTCTCTCTCTCTCTCTCTCTCTCTCTCTCTCTCTCTCTCTCTCTCTCTCTCTCTCTCTCTCTCTCTCTCTCTCTCTCTCTCTCTCTCTCTCTCTCTCTCTCTCTCTCTCTCTCTCTCTCTCTCTCTCTCCCTCTGCACATGATGATTTTGCCTCATCAGCAGCAGTAGTCTGCATGTTCAATCGCCTTATTTGTCAAGGGTAATGCCACAAGATTCTGATAGGCACTTGGCAAATCACCCAGTTGATCTAAAATATCGACCGTCCAAGAAAAGTCATTACACACAATAATGGCAGGCAGGACCTTGAGTATGTGACTTAATTAGGTTTCAAATGCCATCAGATGTTCTCAGAGCAACAAAAAGACTTTGTGTGTTTAAAATGGGTAAAGAGCCTTGGCAAATGGCACAAATTTTCTTTGCAACTAACATTAATATTTATGTAGATTGTGGGTTTTGTTTGTAATTTTACTTGTTTTGCCATTATTTATTGAATTTTGCATGCTGTCAGTTTGCATTTCAGCTTTGGAAAATAATCAGGATTAGCAAAAAACAGATTTGTGTGACACACTTTTGCCATTTTAATCATGCAAAGGTAGAAAAAATATATTATTTTAACCAATATACAGTATGAGCCTGAAGGTTTGTTTACACTAATCCAACAAACGGCATCAAACTTGTTTGTTGGGCTTTGCCAGATCAGTGTTGCACCCCGTTGCTGTTTGTTTCAGCACTGCAAACCCAACCCTGCTGTTATGTATTTTAGCATCTCTGGATCCAAAAAAAACAATCAACATCTATGTTTTGATCATTTTTTGCAGCCAATCTGCAGTCATTTTTTGACGAAACCTTCCCTCATTCGAGAGGTGATGAAAAGAATAAACTAAAAAAAAGATATATTGTATGCTCATATATTCAAAAACTTTGGTTTTCTGTTTTGACAAAACCTTCCCACATTCAGGAGGTGATAAAATAACTTATAATGAAATGTTCATTTGATATACTGCATTGTATGTTCATACATTAAAATCATAAATGCTGACCACATGCCAGAATGCCGGAAAGTGTTAAAAAGAAAATAATGATTTTCTAATTTAGACATCTTAGACATCCGAATATACAAATTTATTTCTTTATTATTTTTAGCTACAATAGCTTTATAGTTTATTTAGCTCTTTCTGTTTATCTGCATTAAAAGCATTTGTGCATTAAAAGTCTGATAATGAATTTGAATTCTGTCCCAGAAAACGAAGATCTCTACATATGATAAAATGTGGGAGTTCATGAGCAGTCGCAGACATTCTGTCATGGTGAAGAGCATTGAGGAGGGGATTCAGAGAGTCTTGACATCAGATTACGCTTTTCTCATGGAGTCCACCACCATTGAATTTGTCACTCAGCGAAACTGCAACCTCACACAGATCGGAGGTCTCATCGACTCCAAGGCTTATGGAGTTGGCACACCTATGGGTAAGACTGAATGTTTGCTTATATTTTCCTTAGTTTGCATATACAGCATTTACAACAATTCTTGTCCATTTATTTGGTAAACTGCAATATATATACACAATATACAGTTATTTTTGCAAAAGAAATCCCTTCATGCATACAAGACTTGTTCTTAGACTGTACATTCAATGTCCAACATCTTAAATTGGAGGTTTAAATAATTGAATGCAATGACTCGCTCCAAAACACTGATTAATACTACATTGCTCTTTTATTGTCAATCAATATTTCAAACAACAATTGAATCAGTGCACCTTTAAATTCTTGCGTGACAGACGCAATCAATATCAGTGACTGACATTCGTCCTGACACGAGGAAATCACACAAAAATCTTTAAGATTTCCTTAAAATACTCAGTTGCACCACTTCAACAAACCTCAAAGTCATTGAAAAGATTAAACCTTGAAATGAGAGACACAGTCGTTCATCTCAGATGAGCAGAAGTGTATGTTTCTCTCGCACTGCAGCAGCACGGTCGACTCAAATCTTCATTTCAGTTTGATGAATGGCTGTCTGGCTGTGTCTGGTAAAGGTGAAACATTGAGGTTAGCATCTGTGAACGGCGCTCGCCGTCTCTTTAGCGGCTCAGTGAACGTGCCGAAACGCAGGGCCCGAGGCAAACGTGCGTGAAATAGACGAATGGAGGAGATAAATAAATGAAAAGAGAAACTGTGAGCCATTTCTCCTTCTGTGCATAAGATTATCAGTCTCAGTAGCAGATTGTCTTAATCCCGTTATACATGTGGCTCTGAGCTGTGTCAGCATTGGAATTGTGGAAAAAATAAGTCCTCGCTGTGACTTGGTCTGAAAACGTCCAGAATTTTACACGGTGACCAAATTTTCCCCATTGCAGGTTTGTAGAAAGAAAACAAGCGTTTCTATGTTTTTTCACGTTAAAGTCAGAACTTAAACTGTGTATAAAGCATAGAAAAGGCTTGGTATCATGGCGAGTACCAAAAAACATTAAAAATGAACACAATTTGTCTGCATTTATTATATACAATGCAAGATGCAAAGTTGAAGAAAATGGTTGTAGAATACCGTGGAAATTACCTCAAAGCTACAGACACAAAACAAATGACCCCAGCATGCGATCATATTGCATATAAAACAGCATGATCCATTACGTGCAGGATTGCTTTGAAGGGACCAAAATAGCCAAGATGGAGGAGGCACCGTGATGTGAGACTCAAAGGGCTTTTGACCACCTCCAGTGACAGACTCCTTTAGCTGAGACACGATGTCAATCAGACCAATGATTCATTTCACTCAGACCTTCATGAGTACTGGTGCATTATGGTCAGTGTGCAGTGGCTTTGTGTGCTAGATATGCTTGTTCAGTTTTGAAGCAGATATTAGCCAACACGCTGACAGGACACGTGCCCAGAGCATAACTACCTGCCATTATAAACAGGGTTTACAAACTTTCTGACCAGTAAAATTCCACATGTTCCAATTTTATGTAATTACTTGATAATAATATTTAGTAAAACAATGACCAGACAGTCTACAATAAAATAAAATGAACTAACTGTTCTGTACTGTGCAGTACATTGTTAGTTTATGTTAACTAATTAAGTTAAATTATATAAACTAATAAAAAATGTAGTGTTTTTAACAGCAAATAGTAAAAGTGACCATTAGTTTTAAGATGTTTTAATTTACATGGCTTTGCTAAGCCTGAACAATTGGTTTCCAAGAGAGGTTGATTTCCAAGCTGAAGCTGGTGTAGTCTCGTCTGTCACAGGCGCTGTTGACATGAGCTTTGTCTCGTCATATTCTCTTGTGGGACGTTGGCATCCAACTGGATCTGGCGTAGTTTTTGGATCACCTCGGGGCATCCCGAGGTAAGGTGGAAGGGCAGACAGAGAGTAATTAGCGTTGCTGCAGTTCATGATAATTATTTGGGTTATTTGCATTTGATCTTTTATTAAAGTGCAGTTACAAGATGCATTGTGTAAATGCTTAGCTAAAGATATGATATGTCTGAAAGACTATTTCAGAGATTTGGGGCTAGATAGGAAAAAAAACTACTTACTTTGGTTACTTTGACGTCCTAGGTACAATCAAAAGTCCAGAGTTTTGTGATTTTAGAGTGTGTGAAACATTGTAGTGAGACAGAATTTCTGTTAAATACCCAGGAGCTCAACTGCTTTATAGGTAAGTAGCAGTATTAACAGTTATTGATATAGAACCTAATGTTTAGCCAGTGTAAATATGATAGAATTGTGGTTATATGGTGATATTTTCTAGACTTGGTGAGAACTCTATCAGCTGCATTTTGAACTAACTGTAGTTTGTTTATTAAGGATGCAAGACAACCACTTCCATTACAATAATCGAGTCTAGGTCATAAATACAAAGATCAGCTTTTCTGCATCAGAAATGATTCATGATTCAAATGATCAGAACTGTTTTTGTGACATTTAAGACATGACTTTCAAAACTCAGGTTGCCGTCTAATATAACGCCATCTAATATAGGTCTTTACCTGTATTGGCTGGGTTCTTCGATTTCTAAGTTTTTGCTTTACTGATCATTTTGATAAGGTCAAATTTGTAAGCAAAAATTTTATATGGTCTAGTTAAGAATGAGATATTGTATGATTAAAAGATTTGGAATATAGCACTGGTATCCTCTATAATGGTTGATGAAAACTACATGTATCACTATCAAGTCATTAGAATTAGAGGAAGTAAATGTCCAATGAGAAAATTACTGAGGCCGTATTGCAAGGGATGTCAATACTGACTGTGAGAAATATTCTGAT
The DNA here is from genome assembly GCA_019155185.1 of Beaufortia kweichowensis. Classification (NCBI taxonomy): domain Eukaryota; kingdom Metazoa; phylum Chordata; class Actinopteri; order Cypriniformes; family Gastromyzontidae; genus Beaufortia; species Beaufortia kweichowensis. Next base: position 16,583,467 of record CM032800.1, read on the forward strand.
TAAAAGAGGACAGCTACAGTACATTTCTCACCAGAGAAGCTGAATATTGATCATCAGTCAGAATCAGTGATCTAGAGTCACTTGCTATTCAATAATTAGACTTTTAAATAGAGCTACAATATAAACTCCGGTCTATTTTGCTGCTGCTTTTTGCCAGGAACCGTCCACATAGACAGGAAGATACTAACGGATGCGTGACAGTGCCAATGTAGCTTTACAGAAAACAATATCCAAAGATTAGATGTTCTTCAAAAACACTGTAGCACTCTGGTACTTTGTAACGAATGGTTTTAGACAGACTGGTACGTCCTAACTCTGATGAACAGAAGCCAGGACAACAGATTTGAACTGATGGTTTTAGTCCGCATTTTTGCATACAGCAACTGTGCAATATACTGTATATCAGGCAGTAAGAGTAATGGACGGTACACCCACTGATCTATAGGTTTATAGGTTTTTTATATGTGAAAATGCATGCAGATATCCTGAAAATATATCTTAGTAAACTATATAATCATAAATTGCTCATATGTCACTGACTGATGGCTTTTGGAGTTATCCGTATTAGCTGTCTTTTCCTCATGGACAGAAAAGTCTCTCAAGTGTCTTGTCTCACAGATGTTTATGGTTTGTCACTCACGCCGGTGAAAATCCATCACGTAGCCTGTCGAGCAAACTACCCAGTGAGGATGTTTTCTGCGCTTCAGCGTGTGCCGTGGGATTGTATTGTGCAGCATAAATGCATGGTGCATGGAAAAGGATGTTTAGCATCATCACTCCCCTGTGTGTCATTCCCAGACAGCTCGGCACAGGGCATTTCCATTGCTAATCCTACCCTATAGGAAGCAGTTAACACAGGCAGGCTGCCTTTTCTTATACAACAGTCCATTTAGCAGGTATCTCGTTGATTTTAACAGCACTCAATCGGCAGTGTGCATGAATGTTGAAAGTGTGATGGTGATGGTCTTTCTGTAACACAAAGGGTCAGTGTTGTGTGCTGTTTAGTTAAATATTTAACTAAAAATATTTGAATGCTTGCTGTCTAGTTACATGTATACATGTAAGCACAGTGACGCTTTATAGTCAATGTAAAATTGTTACAAAAGTACTAAAATTACTTTTTTAATTTACATTCCTTAAGATATTGTAAATGATTCATAAATGCACCACATTCAAAAATAAAATGTTACAGCTCGGCCTCTGAAATGGGTTGCTGTCACCTAGGCCGGGTTGGCTGTTTTATAACGTTAAACAAAATGGCTTTTAAGACATCATTTTGAGCCACTATTATAGGAAATAAAGCCTTTCTGAAATCATGTCTAATAGTTAATGCTAGCATTACCACCATTATATGCCAGTTTTCTGTGGAAGGTAAGCTGGACCCTAAGCCATCAGCTCTTGATTGATAAAATCAGGTCATTATGGCAATACATGTTGTTTTATGCTGACTGACTTTAAAGGCCAGTTATTTCATTGCAATGAAATATAAGCATGTATAAGCACCATTGTGAGCTCTGTTTTCACTTTTGACTATATTGTCTTGCTAAATGTTGGAAGGTTTATATTTATGTTTTGGGGCAGTGCAGCTTGCCCTCTGAGAATTATGGAAACAGTAAAGCCCCCCAGTCAGCTTTCAGCCTGTGGACAGACGCTGTCCCTGGAGGCTTCATTAAGAAGAGTTATGTACTATGCCATGTCATCAAACATCTGTCAAGAGTTTGATTGTGCTGTAGCTGCTTGTGTCCAAGTAAACTGTATGCTTACCAGTCCAAATCATTCAGTCTACAAACTAAGAGTGTTTTATTTATTTGCTGTATATTAACGTATATTTGAAGATCCTTGCCTGTGCTATGCTGTGCAATGTATGAGAGATCATTGTTAGTTCTCTCTAAATGGCCAGATTAAGAAATTCGATACAGTCTTATTGTAATTCCACATTTCTGCTGCATTGGGAGAGAATTTCATATCAGTTCAGGTCATGTTTTACCCCACAATGAAAATAAATAGAAGATTATATGTTAAAATGGGAGCAACTTTAAACTTAAAATTATTGAATCGGTTGATGACAGGCTCTCATATATATCTCATACAAAAAGCATACTGTAGGCCATAATTTTGAGAAATTTCTAAGATGGAAGAATGTTGTACGACACACACTGGATGTAACTATCCAATGACAGACTAACAGAACACTCCACCTAGGTTTTAAACCATGAAAGACAACATGACAGTACAACCATCTAAAGAAATGTTGTATTACCTTATTTTAAATATAGCAGTATTTGGTGCAATAATTAGTAGATCTGTCTTGTTAGAATTAAGCATAAGGAAAGTGCTGGCCATCCATTCTTTGATGTCTTTAATGCATACATTTCATTTAAAAACTGCTGGGTTTTGTCAGGTTCTGAGGAAATGTAAAGCTGGGTATTATCATCATAACAATGAAAACTGATATTGTTTCCTGATAATGTTTGCTGGAGGAAACATGCATAGCAAGAATAGGACAGGGCCTACAATTGATCCTTGTTGCACTCCTCATTTGATTAGAGATTATATGACATCTTTTACATTTTTTAAATGGTAACACTTGGATAAGTGAGAGGTAAACTAGGCCTAACTTGACCATTAATGCTAACATAATTTTCTAGTCTATCCATCATAATGGCCTGATCTATAGTAATATATTTATTAATACATTTATATAATAATGTATGATGTGCTTTGGGTTTTAATATGATAATATAAACAGTAGTAGTGTTGGTGTCTTGTTAATAGTGTAATGTACAATGCAGTCTTGTATGCATATAAAAATAAAACTGTGTAAACACAGTTGGACATGATTTTACAATACACTGAAAAAAGCAATGCAAAAATAAAACAGACCTTGTTCCCAAAGTCAATAACATGACACTGCTATAAAAGGTGATTTAATTTTTTGACATGATATTTATTTAGCAGAATACACAGAACACAATGATAGTAACCAAAACCTTCCAGAAAAATATAAATATAATGCACTTCTGATTTATAGACATCTAAGTGGCAGCAATGATCAGAGAATGATAAATGGGTTTTATTTCAGGAAATATAGTGCACTTTGTGTCTCATATACTTATGTATATGAGAAAAATTATCAATAAGAAAAAGAAAGAGTTCTTACATCTGAGAAAAAGAAAGAGTTCTCAATTACCTGGGCAATATCACAGTACTTATTATTGTGAGTTAACCATAGTAATACCACCACAATTACAGCATAAAAGGTTTTTTGAGTGCTCTTTTGTGTCATTTCAAATAAAATGAGAATAAACTTCTCTTGTCATTTTTGATCTATGTTGAACAAGACCTGCTTACCGTAAGGTACTGTAGGTGACATGGCTGATGGTAATCAGGGAGAGTTTCGAATTGAGGCCCACGAGGAGGCCCAGCAGGAAACATTACCTCAAATTAAAAATGGCAACTAGTTTTAATTAGACAGAAAATAAATAGATAAAAGCTGAAAATGCCAGTCCCCTGATTGTAGTTGGGTTTTATTGGTCTGTTATCATTGGCACCCTGGGAGCTATGTTTCAGCAAACAGAATTAGGGTTTTATGGCCCGTGCTGCATTTATTTCTGTATTTTTCATTTCTATATTGTTCAAACACATTAATCTCTTGCTGCTGAAATGACAAAGCTTTCTAAAAAAGCAGTGTTGTGATGCAAAAAGTCAATTTCATGAAGTTTGTTTCATTTAATAGTGATTTTGAGAACTCACCCGTGAGCAAAAACTTAATTGTTAGCATCAGTTAAATCGGCTTCAACCTTTTTGACCATTCAGGCTCTCCATACCGAGATAAGATCACCATCGCAATCCTGCAGTTACAGGAAGAAGGGAAGCTTCACATGATGAAGGAGAAGTGGTGGAGAGGAAACGGCTGTCCAGAGGAGGAGAACAAAGAGGCCAGCGCACTGGGTGTCCAGAACATTGGTGGCATTTTCATCGTGCTGGCTGCCGGACTCGTCCTCTCTGTCTTTGTGGCAGTTGGAGAGTTTCTCTATAAGTCCAAACAAAACGCACAGCTGGAAAAGGTAAAGCAGCATTTTCACATTCCTGGACTGCACTGAACAACATCTCGTGTCGGTTAGGATACACTTTAAAACTTTGAAGGTTATTATGTAAACGAGAAAGAATATCACATTGAATCACATGAAACTGGTTTGTCATTTTAGTTAGCAGGGTATTGGGGCTAATATTATCCAGCCAATCAAACAATGTGTTTATAACCACCAGTGTCTCTGAGGCTGAAAACGAATCTGTTACAAATCAATACAAACAATATTAATACTGCCTGAAATTGCCTCTAATGTTGTGCTACCGAGAGCAAAGCTTGAGGTATATTTCACCGGTAATATTTTACAGACAGTGTCATCTGGAGAGCAAACAGTTCTTCTTGATGTAAGTCTCTGAAGACTAAGGGCCATTGGCTCATCTCAGTCACCTCAACAGATACTTTCCGCATGTTCACTTCACTCATGTAATCGATCTACTGAACCAATGTATGCTGGATGTGTTTAGTCCATAAGGACGACGGTAAAACATCAAATTCTTAAAAAATATATGTTTGAATTATTCACATGTACTCTCGCACACAAATATAATGTTTAAACACTTGCCGAATTTGTCGGTGGATTAAAATTCTGTGATTTTACTCACTGGAAGAGTGGCTGTGCATGTTAATGTCATCATTTGTTTTGATAATGCTTATGTATCAATGTAAACGTTGATACTCTAAACTTTGGAGGAAAATCCTGTTAAACCAAATACAAGCAATACTGTATGTGACATTTACCACATCAGTTGACCTGTTTACAAATCACTCCATCTAAATACTAACACCTGTCAAAATCTTTTAATGACAAATTAATAAATCCATACTGGAACACTTCACCAAACATTTTTGTAACATTGACTTTTTGTTACTTCCATGTGCAATTACATTCATTCATCTGCATGTAAAGTTCTTTAAAATACATACAATATCTCTGTGCCTAGAACAAGATATCTAAGTTATAGACCATTGAGAATATACACGCTAGATATTCTTAGCACACTCACAAGACAAGTATTGATATCTGATTCATGTTCATTGATAATTCAGTTCACAAACACACACACACGCACGCACACATGCCTCTTTTACAAAACAGACTGATACAAATCTTCAACTCAATAACCCCGTGATCCAGTCACAGACATTTACTGGAAGGCAAAATTACCAGTAAATTATGAAGTACAGTATGTATATTTTCTGTATGAAAAGTAATTTGGGGTTATATAAGGCTAAGTAATTCTTGTGTAAATATTTCCTTTAGGTATAGATAGTAGTACGTTTGAAAAAAAAAGGTAACCCTATATTGCATACATTTAAAACAATGTTAAATAGACAATATAACTATGATTAACGTATGAATAAATTGCCCATGTTACGTTAACCCGTCACCGTTCCGCAGGTGAAATACTTCTTATTTTACTCTTCACTTTAATGTTTTATAGCTGAATTCTAATCTAATCATGACAAACTATGTATTGATGGAAAGAACTCAGGAAAAAATATTTGAGTTTTTTATACAAATAAACATATTCTAAAAAAAGTAATAAAGTTAATGGTAAACATAAACTATCTGAGCAGTTTATATATATAAAAAATTATACAAATTATATCTGTGACTCTATTTTTTCAAATAAAATTAAATAAATAAATCAAATATGTTAATAAATAAATCAACTCCCATACATTTTAGTACTGCTTTATAAAATTGATTATTAAGCATTTTTATTGAATTTTAAAAAGGAATAATGTAAAAAAAATCAATCTTTATGTTTTGCTTTGTTTATCATAAGCTTTCCTACTTGCATTCATTCTGCCATTCATACTGACATATAATTACAATATATGATCATTCTGCTGGTCAGTAATAGCAGGCAGGGTTAAGCGCTAACAGAAGACAAGCTGAAGCATGTGCTGGAAATGTTAATTGTTTGACAGTTTTTATTATTATATATTTATTATATGTTTATTAAATATTTGTTTTTTTATATAAATAAATAATTCGTAAATAATTACAAATAGATACAAATATCACGTTTTTTGCATGAAAATGAGAGGCAATTAAAGTGTTTTTGTATGACTTGAGCTATTGTTTTTCTATGAGGTTTACTTGCACTAAACTGCAAAAACTGAAAATAAGTCACATGGAAATTACTGGTCATGTAGGATGTGGGATCAGTAGCAGATTCTCCTCAGAAATTAGCATTTTATAATTGCCTCTATTTTGTAAGATTAGAAAAAAGTCAACAGTTCGACCAACAGTCTTACTGCTTTAGACAAAAATGCATAAATGTTTTTAAAATAATGTGCTGTACTTGTTGTAAGAATGCTGTAAGAATTGCTTTGTTTTAGCAACTTTGTTTCCCAGAAGTACTACAATTAGACATGATTGTGATGATTGTTGACATACCAGAGTAGTATAGAATTATCACATAATTGTGGCATACTATAGCTTAGATCATTTGCAGTTTTAAGCATTTAAATATCCTTTTGTAAAGTTAGTTGCTCATTTTTCACTATTGGCTATTGTGGAGGATGGTGCTGATCTTTCGGTAAGAAGTTTTACTTAATAAGAATGCCTAAAGAGCACTTTATTATTTCAGCATGTCTTTCACAACTGTTTCAAATATCACAAATGATTAAAAACACAGTAAAAATGTACAATTCATGTTTGTAATCAAGTAGCACTAACTGCAAAGCCATTAAAAGTTTGCAGTGCGTATGCGGTACGCTAAAGAGGCACACAAGCTTGTTGTGCTTTCATATATATACTGTCTTTACAGTGTGCTACCTGTGTGCCACAAATTCACATGATTATAACTTTTTGCGCAGAAGTCCCCCCTCACACAATCTAATATAATGTGTAGTGAATTTAACATTAAATAATAATATACATTTGGATATAAATTTCACAAGATTGTTTATTTATGTAAAGGATTTGCTTTTTTGTTTTATCCCAGAATGAAAATAATAAAATGACTGTGAAAAGTAGTATACATTTTACGTGCATTTATAGTAAAAGTACCAGACTGTCAATCTGTGTGATTTTCAGTACAATCCATGCACTTAAATTCAGTGAATGGCATACAGTAAAACTAGTTTATTGATGCATAAACGATAATTGCACTGCTGCGTCGCACCACATCCATGTATAGTGTAAATGCTCTAGAGCTGTTAACATGGGCATGGAAAAAACACATGCACCACATACACATTGCAAACAGAGTTTCTGCAATTCCTGCAGAATTTACATGCAACTCTGAACAAACACATCTGGACAAACTCAACATGATCTTCAGGATTACTAGAATGTTCAATTTGATCAGATTTGCAGCTAACCTTCACATTATAGTTTTGCATTATAATTATAAAAGTAAATATAAACTAGTTCATACATTTTTTCTTAATTAAATACCAGGAGAAAAAGCATGGATGACAGTCATATATTTGCTTGCCTCACTGTTGAAAGTATCGCCATTTGTTTCTTGTTTGGAAAGAAGGCGTGTGTAATTGGCCGTGCAGCTATACAGGATTTGAATCTGAAGAGAAATAATGTGCATTAATAAATCATGCAGCATCCTGCAGGAGGAAACAGTGAAATCTGCTGTGGAGTTATGATGCTCGACTTGTGCATCCAGATGGACAGCAGCATACTCATTACTTTCCTTCTCCACAGCCACCTTTTACCCCCTACACCCCATCACCCCACCACCTACAGCCCACACTGACCTCACCCATCCGAGCCATCATTTTCACAGGAACTGCAAATGTCAGCATGTGTGTTTACAGGGGTTCTCAACCTTTTGAGGTTCCAACATAATGATTTTTTTAAGATGCACTTTACATTTAAGCATTTGGAAGACGCTTTTATCCAAAGCAATTTACAGTGCATTATACTATACATTCTTTTTATGATTATGTTTAATCCCCTGGGATCAAACTCATGACCTTGACATTGCCATCATGCTCTTACCAACTGAGCTACAAGAAACTTTAATAACTTAAAAGTTAAAAGCATACATCTCATGTCCTCTGTTATATTAAACTTTGAATAATACATGGTCTTATGCAAACAAGATTGCTAAATCCTGCAATAAAGAAGTGCATGTAGACTGTACCAGCAGTTTTGTGACACTCCATCAGTCACTTTAACTTTTGCAATATGCGGCTTGTGCAGTTCACCATTTCACTAATTCACTGATTACGCTGGATACGCTAAATCAATAAAAGACAGAATATGAATAATAAACTCCTGATAAAAATCTCTGGGGACCCTATGGTTAAGAACCTCTGTTTTGGTGAAGAGACATGCACTCAGCCGTCTGTTTCTGTCTGCACAGAGATCCTTCTGCAGTGCCATGGTGGATGAGCTACGGGTTTCCCTCAAGTGCCAGCGACGACTCAAACACAAGCCGCAACCACCCGTCATGGTCAAAACAGATGAAGTTATCAACATGCATACCTTCAATGACCGAAGATTACCAGGCAAAGAGACCATGGCCTGAAACGGACACCAGCTTGCTCTTTCTTGAGCTTCGAGGAGAAAAATTCACGGGGGAGAAATTTGGGTGGGGAGGAAGCTGGTTTTCTATACAGTATGTGGAGGGGAAGCTTGTCATCTCAAACAATTAGTTACTGAAAACAACAACAGAAACTGAAACATATTTCCTGTGGAAATAACTTGAATCTGGGCAAAATTTTAGTTACCTCATCGCACCAGATCACCACCAGAGAGAAGACTGACGGGCGTCAGAGTTCAGGGTAAATTTTAGGAGAGAATACACATAGCTAGAGCAGTGGGATTCAAATATACTGAAATATACGTGCTGATAGTTTGGTTTATCTGCTTATTATGTTCACATTATACATGGTTTGTTGACATACTAGGCTGTCGTCTGTCTGCAGAGCAGCTGCGTCCATTAGAAAGAGCACAGATACGTGCAGGGGCTAAAGAAAGACAGACTTTTAATACACACAGCGCTTGTGTAACTTTTAGGAGGCAAATAACAAAGACGGCGCAGAACAACTCTGATACAATCGGCCTGCAACAATTTTTAATGAGGTGAAACAGCAATATCACTGAAACCATTTACCATGTTTTTCACTCACACATACAAGCAATGGAACACAATAGGAACACAACAGGCAATATATGACTTTAATGTGCTTGCATTTTAAAGTACTAACACCTACAGTGTGTAAGGCCAGCGAATGTGTGATTTTATTTTTTGAGGCCAAATATATAATAAAGAAGTGCGACAGTTATGCTGTTTAGTGCGCAAGAACCTGTCTGGGTCACATTCAAAAGAGAACTTTTCATTTAATAAAAATACTTCAAGTTCTGCCAAGTCCAAATACACTGACTTGTTATGACCGCTAACATGCTAAAATATACATTCTGAGAGACATCATGAATTAAACTCTAATTTTATTTTTAGTCATTTCAATTTGGAGGAGGATTTGTTTTTTTATCTTCATGAAAATGATGTTGAAATCCCAATAATTTGAACAATGTTTAAAAAGTCGGGTGCATTTTTTAGAGAAAAAGAATTTCTTGTTTTTCACTTTATTTTTGTAGGTAAAATGTGACCCTTGCATGTTCTTTAGAGATTTGAAAGAAAACTCACCTGATAAGCTCTCCAAAAATTGGATAAATAAAAAATTCAAAAAGCAAACTATTGCAATGTATTAATTAAAACATTTATAATTTGGTTTGCTTTTTTAATGTCACAGCAACTGTGAATACACATAGCTATTCATTAATATTTTATGTCTGTATTAATATATACATTTTTTCCAATATCCAATAGTTTCATTGAATCTCACATTACATGTTTGTACTTTTGTGAATTTGATTTATGAAACAGAGTCCTCATATAAACTTGTGCAAATGTAAGATTTCTATAAAAATAAGGTGTTTTGTACAATTAAAGAATATCAGCATTTTGTAATAATTTTTATCAACACAAATTGATCATCGTCATCTCTCTCGATACGGGGAATGGCCACCCTGTGGAATCTCCCCTGGGACCTTTGCATTTTCACACGGCCCATGTGAAGGAAGACATCCAGGCTCGTATCACCTGGTCTCTACGAGCGCGAGTCTGTGCCAGGGTTGACGATTGAGACCCGACGTGGACAGAACATACTGATGTCCACGTGACAGCGGGAAGTGTTGAGCATGCCTGGTAGTGTTGATGTGATACATTTTTGACAAATATTTTTATCATGTAAATGAATCATATTTAAAGAAAGATATTTTTACTTGAGATGAATAGAAATAATAAATCTGATCCAGAAGTGTGATATATACATATATACAAAGGTGCAACATGGACTGCTAATATTGCTTCTTATTCAATGCCCCGGTTTCTAATAGACTGCTAGTACTACCAAGATGTTGTGTGTAAATGGTTCAAAATGGATAAGATGTATTTAAAGTTTTTTCAAATACAAAACGAATTTTGACCATATTGTGAAAACAAAATCAAGTGAGTGCACACAGTTTACTGTCTGAAATTGATGCACAAGTTTAAAGGAAGTCATTAAAAAAAGTCAGCACACTTTGTTGTGGTCTCGTTTATCCTTCACTTAACTATAAAGCTGAAATATTTCCATTTATTTATGCATTTTGGTCCACAGTGAAACATTTATGTGTTTATCAGTATGTGTATTTTACTAGGAACTCGTGACGTTAATGTCGCGTTTTATTAGCAGGCCTCCAGAAACTACAATCCATATCACATAAACATCAAGCAAATCAATATCACACAGTCTCACATAATCCAACCGAATTCAGGTCAAGGATGTTTCGCGTTTACTTGTTCTGAAGTGCTGCCCTGTTTTTAACAGTGATCATATAAACGCTCCAAAATATTAAATCAATATTTACCAGGCATTGACACTCGTATTGACGACACAACTGTAGTACAAAAGGGGAGAAAGGTCGGAGCCTGTGGTTGAGTGGACAGCGCTCCAGACATGTATACAGCGCAACTGCACTTCGTCGACGCAAGTTCGAATCCTGGCTCTGGTGTCCTTTCCGAGCCTGCTACCCTCTCTCTCATCCCAATCACTTCCTGTCTCACTACACTTTCCTGTCTAAAAATGATATAAAAAGAAAAAAAAGGGGAGAAAGGGTACATAAAATATCTCAATAAGTAATAATTTTACCGCACTTTTTTACAAATGATTCAATAAGCAATCATTTTTATAGCACTTTTCACAATGTGCATCCTTACAAAGCAGTTTTAAAGATTTTATTAAATTGTTAAAACCAACATTTACTTATAAATAATGCAAATCATCATGACCTATCACCAGTTGTGTTTTTGAGCATGGCCCTTAAAACCATGTTTGCTCCAGATGAAGTAGCGAAATGTTGTTTCTGTGTTCAGCATTAAACAAATTATTACATTTGTTACAATTAATAAGTGTAGATTGATTGCAGTATCAGGCAAACACCATTGGCTATTTAGACTATTTTTTTCTGGAAAGAAAGCTTTTAGTGATTGTACTTCATGAAATTTGCATTGATACTTTTTTACTTCCCCTCATTATACAGTAGCACTTAAATTTTACTCAATAAGATACATTTCTTGCCATATTATAATTAAGACACAGAAAAGCGAAAAGTGAAGAGCTAGTGACATTTGAACATCAAAATCAAACAACTAGAGGCAGCATGTTTTAAGTTTTTGGTGGAATTTGAACACAGAATGACTGAAGGAATAAACTTCACCATCTGTCTTTTCTACACAAGACTATTGCATGGCTTCAGAGCACTTGTAATATACAGTAGTGCATAAATCTTATAGAATGCAATGATACTTTTATTGAGCTGTTACCATTTTTAGAGCAGGACCACTTACATTGTGTGAAAAAAAACAGGTTAAAAAACACAAGAAATAGGGATTTGGAATAATTAAAAAGTAAATTATGCTAAAATTGTAATAAAATATTTAAAAAGTCTTGGGTACAGTTACAGTAAATCTTCCTTAACAAACTGAGTGCAGTAATGTTATATAATATGTCTATGTTTTCTTCTGTTTTTACTAAAGGATCCACATCTTTCCCTCTCTTCTGTGTGCATGTATGGTTTAAATGATTGTGTGCCTGCATGTGATGTCTTCATGCCCATTCTCAGCTATTCCATTATCAGATGGATTTTTCACACAAGGTGGGTTCATCTGCCCGCTAATCTTCATACTTCCACCACGGCTTAAGAGCTGATAACAAACCTACATGCCACATAGAATTAATTGGCTAATTATCATAGTGAAAAGGGGAGCAGAACAATCTAGACATTGTAACTTTTGTCCCTCGGCATTCTTCTTATCAATAATTCAAATCCTATTTATCAATTAGCGGTTTTAATGAGCACATAGATGGACATCGCTGTGTCATTTGAGATGTTCCTAAAGCAAATGTCTCAAGACTTCTGTCATACATAGAAATAATTTACTGAATCTTTAAAACTAAAAATCAGTCAACTGCGGTGCAATCAGTCAAGTTATTTCCATATGAAATTGTATGTACAATTCATACTGTATACATTAAATTAGGTTGCAACTTGCAATAGGTATTGTTACACGTTGTGAATCAGAACCAGAGCGACGAAATACCAAGGTGGAGCTGGAGGGATGTGTGAGCCCAGTGGAGGGGGCGAGCTGGTGGAGAGGGAGTCTGAGGTGGAGCTAAAGAGCTGGAGTGTCTGAGAATATGGGGCAGAGCCAAAGAGCTGTGAGCCAACAGCAGAGGCGGTGAATCCCAAGGAGTGGGCTTATCCAGGAAGATGGGCAGAGCCAGCAGGGACACAGGAGCCACGGAGCTGGGCAGAGCCGGCAGGGACACAGGGGCGATAAAGCTGGGTGGGACCAACGGGGACACGAGGGCCATGGAGCTGGGCCGAAACTGTGGGGCACAGGAGCCATGGAGCTGGATGGGACTTGAAGGGTAGGTGGTGCAAACAAAGAGTTTAACACTCAACTAAATTTTATTTGTATAGCTTTTTACAATTTACATTAATGCAAAGCACCTTTACAGGAAACATATAAGTAACCAGCAGAAGGGCTTCCTGTTTCCTGTCTGCCTTGCTGCCTTGATGCATTAGCATCTTTCTATAATTTTTACTACTACTATCTAATATTTCACTAATATAATATAATAATATTTAGTTTATACAAACTTCTCTCGATACTGTTGGCTTTGTAAATCTAAGTTATGATAAATAGCTAATTTCGACCCACTAGCACCGCATTAGCAAACTAGCTTCATAGACTGTCTTCTGTATTTATTATTTGTAGCCTACCACATTTGCCTGTTAGCTTGCATTTCATGTTCTGTGCTTACTATACCTTTTCTCCCGCACATCATCTGTGACTGATTCAAACACCTTTGGTAAGTCGGAACCCTACAACAAACGCTGTGAGTCATGGCATCTTCTCCCAGTATTGTTACATGCACTGTTTGTCATATGTTTAGCTTAGCCTTCTCTGCCAGCAGTGAGGGGTTCACATGCGATAAATGTAGGGAAATAGTTAAGCTGACAGGGAATATTTCAGAATTAGAATCACGCATCCAAACTTTACTTGAGGAGAGTAAGAGTAATATGGTTTTAGATAACACTTTGGATGCGAGTAGTGTAACTAGCTCTGCACATTGTTCGGTTCCGGTTGCAGATCCCTGCAGCAGGGAAATTTTGTGACTGTGAGACGGCATAGTCGCAGGACAAAACACCGCTCAACCGTTCACGCCAATTACAGTCTCAATTAAATTTGCCCCACTTGGTGAAACACCTACAAAGAAATATGCAGGAAGTGCCCTAGTTATAGGAGATTCTATTGTACGGAACGTAAAAATAGAGGCACCAGCCACCATAGTCCAATGTTTATTGGTAGCCAGAGCGCTTGACATCGCCTAAGCGTAAATTTAGTAAGATTATTATACACGTCGGTACGAATGACGTTCGACTCCGTCAAATGGAGATTACTAAGAATAACATTAAAGAGGTGTGTGAACTTGCAAGTACGATGTCAGACGCAGTAATATGCTCTGGTCCTCTCCCTGCTCATCATGGTGACGAGATACATAGCAGACTCTCATCACTAAATAGTTGGATGTTTAAATGGTGCCTGCAAAATAATATAGGCTTCATAGATAATTGGAAAAGTTTCTGGTGCAAACCTAACCTGTTGAAAAGAGATGGTCTTCATCCCTCTTGGGGTGGAGCTGCTCTTTTATCTATAAATATGGCACGTAGTCTTAATGTTAATGTTAAACCTTGACTAACTGGTGCCCAGGTCAGGGAGCAGACAGACTGGCTTAACCAAACCGTCTGCCAGCCATCAGATAATATACAGCACATAGAAACTCTGTCTTCTAAAAATCACTATATAGAGACTGTGTCTGTCCCCGGACTAGCAATTACAAAAAACTGTGCAAACCTTGCAAGAATAATTTAATAAATGTTCAACAAATGAAAAACAAACAAAATCTAGATAAACAATTAATACGCCTTGGCATGCTAAATATTAGATCACTCACTAATAAAGCACTTTTTGTTAATGATATGATCACAGATCGTAAATTAGATGTGCTTTGTCTAACAGAAACATGGCTGAAACCAGATGATTATATCACTTTGAATGAGTCTATTCCCCAAGACTACTGTTATAAACATGAGCCTTGTCTAAAAGTCAGAGGGGGAGGTGTTGCTGCACTCTACAGTAATAACTTTAGCATTACTCAAAAGTCTAATTTTAAATATAACTCCTTTGAAACAATGGTACTTAATATTATGTCATCTAATGTAAATGATAAAACATTCTTAAAATTTCTTTACAGTGTATAGGCCACCAGGGCACCACACAGACTTTATTAAAGAATTTGGTGACTTTATATTAGAATTAGTACTGGCCGCAGATAGAGTTCTTGTTGTCTGTGATTTTAATATTCATGTAAATAACGACTCTGACGTTTTGGGACTGGCTTTTACAGACATGCTTAACTCCATAGGCGTTAGACAACATGTCTCAGCACCCAGGTCGTAATCACACTTTAGATCTTATACTGTCATATGGTATAAATGTGGACAATGTTAAAATTTATCAGCAAAGCGAAGACATTTCAGATCACTATTTAGTATCTGCCTATAGCTACAAACCCAACTCTGCGTTATAAATACAGTAGAACAATAACTACTAGTACTAAAGACTCATTTCTCAGTAATCTGAATTACCTCAATTGCATAGCATACATGATAACTTGGAAGATCTTGATTGTATTACAGAAAATATTAACTCTGTCTTTTCCGAAACACTAAATACTGTTGCTCCCCTGTGCCTAAAGAAAATGAAAGATAAAAGTCCAACTCCGTGGTATAATCAGAACACACATGCACTAAAAAGGGCTGCCCGTAAAATGGAACGCATCTTTAAGAAAACAAAACTAGAGGTATTCCGCTTATCTTGGAAGGATAGTGTCTCAAAATTCAGAAAAGCCTTAAAAAACTCTAGATCTGCCTACTTTGCGTCATTAATAGAAGAAAATCAACACAACGCAAAATTTTTATTTACCACAGTGGCCAGCTTAACAAAATAATCATCACCATCCTCAGATGCTGGCTATCAACATAGTTTATTCTTTACAAAAAAAATTATGACTATGCAAACAGAGGCTATATTCCCAGAACAGATGGAACATCCCAGCCCCCTTACTGAGCAACTGCAATTATTCTCAACCATAGAAAAGGATGAACTGTTTAAGATAATTAAATCATCTAAATCAGCAACGTGCATACTAGATCCAATTCCTACTACCTTATTAAAAGAGATGCTGATTGAATTAATAGACCCTATGCTTAGTATTATAAACTCATCTCTAACATTAGGATATGTCCCTAAAGCCTATAAGCTGGCTGTTATTGTGCCTACTATTAAAAAAACACAACTTGATCCTACAGACTTCGTAAACTTCAGACCTATATTGAAAAGGGAGTTTCATCACAGCTATGCTCCTACCTTCAAAGGAATGGAATCTGTGAGAAATTCCAGTCAGGATTTAGAGCCAGTCACAGTACAGAGACTGCTCTGATCAGAGTTACAAATGATTTGCTCTTGTCATCTGATCGTGGCTGCATCTCATTACTTGTATTGTTAGATCTTAGCGCTGCCTTTGACACCATTGATCACAGCATACTTTTAAATAGACTTAAAACATATGTTGGCATTAGTGGAATAACATTAGATTGGTTTAAATCATACTTATCTGACCGCTTTCAATATGTAGCAATAAACAATGAAAAATCTTACAGATCACAAGTCCAGTACGGAGTACCACAGGGATCAGTTCTAGGACCCCTACTCTTCGCCCTGTACATGTTGCCCTTAGGAGCTATAATTAAGAAACATGGAGTTAATTTTCACTGCTATGCCGACGATACTCAACTCTACATCTCCTCGAAGCCTCACGAAACACAGCAATTTACCAAAATGATGGAATGTATAGTTGACATAAAAATCTGAATGAGTAGCAACTTTCTGATGTTGAACTCTGACAAAACAGAGGTGTTAATCATTAGACCTAAAGCTCCCACACTTAACCAACAAGAATATTATCTAACTATTGATGGGTTCTCTACCAAGCCTTGGTCGTCAGCTAGGAATCTGGGCGTTTCATTCGATAGTACCCTCTCATTTGAAAGCCATGTTGCCAAAACCTGTAAAACCGTTTTTTTTCATCTCAAAAACATATCAAACCACGTCATATGCTGTCACTATCGAGTGCAGAAAAGTTAGTTCACACATTCATGACGTCTAGACTGGATTAATGCAATGGATTATTAGGTGGCCTACTACAAAAGCTCCAACTGACTACTTATAAGGCTCTACATGGTTTAGTTCCTCAGTACCTGAGTGAGCTCCTAATACACTACAGTCCCTCACGTCCATTACGCTCTCAGGACTCTGGCCTTTTGGTAATACCTAGAATTTCTAAATCAAGTGCTGGTGGTAGATCGTTCTCCTATTTAGCACCTAAACTTTGGAATAGCCTTCCTAGTGCTGTGCGGGAGGCAGACACACTCTCTCAGTTTAAATCTAAATTAAATACCTATAGAGTTTGGGTTTCTTGCCACCGTTGCCGTGTTGGAGTGCTCACTAGGATAGATATTAGATATTAGTTATTAAATTAGCTTTTATATTTCCCTGCTTGTCATTCTGTTTATTCTGCTATAAAGCTGAAACAGTGCTACATTGTTAAAGCGCTATACAAATAAACTTGAACTTGAACTTGGATACTGTGGCTGGCTCTGGCTCCAGGACAGTGTAACAACCAGTTTGAGTTGGAAACACGTTTTATTTTCCAAGGACAAGCCGTTTATCGTTTGTCAAATTTTAGAAAATGTGTAAAATGTGTTCCTCTGAAAGGAGCTGGCTGTGTTCATGGTGAGCATTTTTACTTAAGGAAACTCCACTCCCATCTGACTCTCTTTATGAGTGATGATAAGAGATGATAGGAGTTTTTTTTTTACTTTCTCTCTTCTAAATCCAATGTCCTTATGCAGATTCAGAAACTCAGTCTACGGGTTTACTATATCTGCAATATCTTTCCGATATCTAAAGAGGGCACACTAATGCCTGCCTTCAATTTTGAAGAGCTGCATGTGGTTTGTTAATATAATATAAAATGTGACCTTGTCTGTGAAAACCAGGTTAAAGTCTCAAAATAAAATTACGAGATAGCAAGTTCACAAGAAAGTTTGATTTCACCTAGAAATATCACAATAATTTTAGTCTTTCACATGTCATTTATTAAAACATATACCTCCATGCTGTGGAGAGGTAAGATACTTTTTTTCCTTTTCTCTCTCTCCTTGTTAAATGGTTTTAAAAGCTTTAAGCTCAACAGGCTAGGTTGGCGCTCTGAATGGACAGAGCAGAGTTTGAGCCCTACATCCTAGATTTAAGCCCCATATTGAGCACCTCTCAAAGCATGTATGCACATCATATTGATTTTGCAAGCTTTTTAAAGAGGTGGAGAAAGGCGGAGGGGATAAACCCCTGAACTGCCAAGTAGATGGTTGGTGCTTTAGGCCATTAATGACAAATACAGTGTAATTGCCATGAGTGGCATCTGTGGTCAAATTTATTAGCTATTAAAAAGTAAAAAGGCCAGTGTAGCTACCCGAGCCCATCCCCCGTGAGACCAGGGATAGCAGCAACACACTAAGCACGCCAGGGCAAAAATGGTCTGAGGGCTGGTATCACTTCTTTGTTGGCCAAAAAGAGGCAACGGTCTTGATGGCACTGGCTCAAAGCTCTATGGACACCCCTTTGGGCATGGAGAAATAAGGCACACCACAACACCGTCTATGGTCCACTCCTTCTTGATGGCCTCAGAAAATTATTTCCAACCCTGCCACTTACAGTGTTAAGTCTGAACAGGGGGTTGTGTCAGATTTCAGATTTTTGGCATCAAGATGCTTGCACTTAAATAATTGTAGAGATTCTGTGGGGAACAGTATTATTTACACACTCCCCAACATCTCCACTAGTTATGTAGTGAAACTAGGACAGTGTTATTTAAAACACGGTTCAGTTTCAGAGTATAATTATTTGTGGCTCAATGAAAATACCTACAGATAAAGATAATTAACTCTATGTATTTTGTAGCATTGCCTGGTGCAATAAACGCGTTATTCTTCTGGCCTTGATTAACAATGGTCCATGCCCAATACAGCAATACTACAGAGCCGGTAACAGTATCGCACAGTTTAAGGGATGTGTTATGAGCATTAAGCAGAGACAATCATGAGTCAAATGAATATTTATTGACTAAGCTCCTGAAATACGATATCGATTAACTAACATAAAACACATACACATTCACACGCATACAAGGGAAAGCATAGAAAAATCAGAACAAAGAGTAAAGAGTGGCACATTAAATCAGCAGAACACAAACCACCGGGTTTTCTCTACAAAGTTCACCTTGGTAGCCAAGGGGCAATGCTTAAGCGCTGTTGAATTGTGATACTTGCATTGAACAGTTAGTTGCGTCGGCAAGAATCCTGGTGCGCGGAGAGAAAGAGAGAGAGTGTCCCGGTGGATTCGCGGAGTCCGTTCTGAGAGCGGTTTTGCGAGAAGTGTTGAAGTCTGCCGAAGTAAGATTGCCGGAAAGGCTGTCCTGAAGAAAGGGCAGGTCCCACGAAGTTTGGATAGATTCCAAGATTGTGAGCCACGAGTTGTCTGCTGCATGTCCGTCTTAAAGACACAGCTACCATGCCTCTGTTAGGTCACTTTGGCCAATGACGAGGGGCCGTTGGTGCGCGGGAGAAAGTTTCTTTGTCTCTCCCTGTGACTTTGAGTTACACAGGTATGGCATTATGTCCTGTTTGCACCGAACACATAAACTTATTGTAAAGTGAGTATGATGCACGCCATGACTATGTACTGTTGGGCAGTTTATTCTTGCTCATTCTAGAGAATTTCTTTGATGTGTTTGGAATGTACTTCTCTAGTCCTCTCTGCAAATCTCCAGGGGGCCTGGAGAATCTCAGGGGGATGAGCTCGGGGTCACCCTCTCTGGGGAAGGCCAGCGCAGTGCCATAACTGTCCTACTGATTTAAGTAACAACCGGCAGGTTATCACTTAACCCAGACTTTCTGGAGCCAAAAGGGGTTCTGTTGTGGACTGCCCCCACAGGAATTTGTTGTTTGTTGTTTAACTTTATGATCCCTTAGAGAAATCCAACATTTGGCCCGGCCAAGCCTCTACATAATTGTGTCACACATTCAGTCCAAGGACTGATTTTTCATGATAGAATTAAAGGATGCATATTTTTAAATCAAGTTTTGCCAGAGTACAGGTTTGCTTTTGGGGATATGGCATACCAATATCAAGTGCTTCCTTTTGGCCTAGCCCTATCACCCTGTAATTTCACAAAGTGTTTCGGTGCAGACATGGCTTCCCTGAGACTCCAGGGCATCTCTATTCTCAATTGTATAGACAACTATCTGTCACACCTTTGATCTGAGCTTCACAGGTTTTTTCTCCTGAAGTACTTTGCACTCGGTCTAGCTCCTGCTCTAGCTCCTGCTCCCTCTAGCCCGGCTCCGCTCACTAAATTGCACTGGCTGTCTGTTAGCCTTTATTTTTTCATGAACATTATTTTGTGTTGTTTACCCAGACTCTGTGAATAAATAGTTTTTGTTCTCACCAGCAATTGGGTCTCTGCCTTGGTTCCTAACAATTAGCTAGTCATAAGACCTGGCAGCACAGTACCTGGATGCTACCTTGACCCAGTTGACTGTAGTTACTTTACTTTGAGTTCTTTCTGGATGCATCTCTGGCACACTACAGTTTTACAGGCTTGCATAACCTTTCTTTTGCAGACACTCCTTTAAAATCTATGTTGCGTGCATCCGATTATGTTACCTGACCTTGACATAGGCCATAAATTACTTGATTTCCTCCAGACGACATACAAAATGTGCAGGTATGGGGTGCTCCAGAACAGGTTTAAAAACGCCTGGTCTATATCAGTCTACAGCAGGGGTGCCCAACCCTGCTCCTGGAGATCAACTGTCCTGCAGAGGTTGACTCCAACCCCACAGGGCACCTCTGGTCTATAGTATGATAGTTATAACTAAATGTCAGGAACTTCCATACTTCCTTCTTCTGCATGCCACATTGTTTATAGAATCTTTCAGTTGCGCTTATTACACTAAGTTTATATTATGATTTTCTCTTTGTCTACATGTTTTGTATTCTTGTTTTCTTCAATGATGGTATAGTTAAATACAGAAAACATCCAGTTTTAAAAATGTTGATAATAACTGGTAAACTTTTTGTGAATGAGTACTTAAAGTCGGCATGAAACGGAAGTAGCGATTGTCTTCTTTTTTCATATCACGACGTATCTCCGAGTGAAACGACTTCTGAAATATGTAGGGTGAATCATTTTCTGCAACAGACCACTGGCAGAAATGAGTTTATGATAGCCCTGCCCTTGCGACCTAAAGTGAAAAGGGGTCGTTTCGAGAGGAGAGGAAGTTTATGTTTTTGACTAAAGATTATGAGGGCACATGAATTTTACAAAAATAATGAAGTGCAGAGATAAGTCATTTATAAATAATACTACAATATTCCTTAAAAGAATATTAATTCACCAAACAATCTTCTTATTAAGGTTTCATCTTAAGATGCCTTTTAAACAGTATTAAAGTAGTTCTCATCTCTTCTGTGTTCTTATTGACTTCTTTTCTCAGTATTAAATTTAGTATTCAAGTTTTGATTTTTATGCACTATGCTCTTTAAATGTATGGTATTTTAAACAACTTGCAAATCTGCTTCTAGAAAGATCAAATGTATAAACTGTCTTTTGACTCAAAATTAAAAGATAGTGGCTATGGTGATTAGGGATTATGTGTGGCAACTGTCCTGTTCACCCCATTTCCTGTTAAACATTTCATTTCCAGCACAAAAGCATGTTAGAGTTTAGGTCACAAGAACGGAAAGTGACACAAATGTTGATTCTCTTCTGAGTCCCAAGACATCAGTGCTACAAACATAATCCCAAATTACACTTGAGGTAGGTCCTCCCAAACCCTGTGGGGCATGACAGATTACGCTAAACCTGTCCCACACAAGCCTAATGGGGCATGACCAGATTACCTACAGCTGAGCGCCACTTCAGCAAGAGCTCTGGAGACACACAGTACAATAGCCACAGCTATTGTCATACTGGGGTGGCAACTCCTGCTGGGGGGGCTAAATGCCCTTGAAAATGTACAGAAGTCCCAGTATGACTTCTGTAAATGACTGTCTTTGAAATGGTCTTAAGTACCTGAAGATTAGATGAAAGGTGACTGGGTGTGGATGCTTTGAAAAAGTAAATATTCACAGCATCACAGGAAGCCATTGCTCTCTGATGGTAGCAGGTGCTGGGAAACAAAAATTACATTTCTTGTCTTTCAATATCTTTGCTGCTCCAGAATCTGTGTGCATCCAAAAATGTAAAATATTGATCAGGTTTTTATGAGTTTCACTCTGCTATCACAACAGCTATTGTTGTGTCTTATTAATGTCCTATTGTCAATGTTTTGTTTTTACTTGAATGAAATGTAAAAGATGCAGTGCAAACCTTGAAATATTTCTTTGTTTCTGGCAAATATAAACTAAGACCTCTTTACTCTTTACCTATGGTCAAACTCATTGTGAATGTTTAAAAAAACTATAAATGTACACACTGCAAAGCAAATTTTCTGGGCAAGTACAAAAAATCATGAAATAAAAAATGATTTATAGATCAAATAACTAAGGCAAAAAGGTTATTCTTCAGTACTATACTGTCTTGGTAAACGTCTAAACGTCTAATAACCTACAATGTTCAAAAACGTAAGCAATGCATCTCAATGAAGCTTTTATGATATGTTGTTCAAGTTTATTTGTATAGCGCTTTAACAATGTAGCACTGTTTCAAAGCAGCTTTAAAGCAGAATAAACAGAATGACAAGCAGGGAAATATAAATGCTAATTTAATAACTAATATCTAATATCAGCAGTCTCCTAGTGAGCACTCCAACAAGTGACGGTGGCAAGGAACCCAAACTCCATTAATGAATGCCTGCCTCATACATATATCTATATATATACATATATACTCTCTCACCTGCATATATATATATATACATATACACACATACATATATATATCTCTCTCTCCTCTCTCTCTATATCTCTCTCCATACACATATATATATATATATATGCAGTATATATATATATATATATACATATATATATATATATATATATATATATATATATGTATATATATACTATATATATATATATATATACATATATATATATATATATATATATATATACATATATATATACATATATATATATCTATATGTATATATATACTATATATATATATATATATATATATATATATATATATATATGTATATGTATATATATATATATATCTCTATATATATATATATATATATATATATATATATATATATATGTATATATATATATATATATGTATGTATGTATATATATATATATGTATGTATATATATATATATATGTGTATGTATATATATATATATATATATATATATATATATATATATATATATATATATATATATATATATATATGTATGTATATATATATATATATGTATATATATATATATATATACATATATATATATATATATATATATATATATATATATATATATATATATATATATGTATATATATATATATATATATATATATATATATATATATGTATATATATCTATGTATGCTTAAGTTTGGGCACCCCCTGTAAAATTTTTCATGATTTTCCTTTATAAATCATTGGTTGTCTGGATAAGAAATTTCAGTTAAATATATCATATAGACAAACAGAGTGATATTTGAGAAGTGAAATAAAGTTTATATAATTTATGGAAAGTGTGCAAGAATTATTTAAACAAAGATTAGGCATGTGCATAAATTTAGAGCACCCTTGTCATTTATTGATTTCAATACCTTAAGCACTGATTATTAGAACTCAAAATTGGTTTGGTAACCTCAGTGACCCTTGACCTTCATACACAGGTGAATCCAATCATGAGAAAGTATTTAAAAGGAGGCCAATTGTAAGTGTTTCTCCTCTCTTTGCATCTTCTCTAAAGAGTGGCAACATGGGAGCCTCAAAACAACTCTCAGATGACCTTAAAACAATGATTGTTGAACATCATGGTTTAGGGGAAGGATACAGAAAGCTGTCTCAGAGATTTAAGCTCTCAGTTTCAACTGTGAGGAACATTGTGAGAATTGGAAGACCAGAGGCACAGTTCTAGTTAAGGCCAAGTGGCAGACCAAGAAAAATCTCAGATAAGCAGAGCAGGATGGTGAGAACAGTCACAGTCAACCCACAGACCAGCTCCAAGACCTACAACATCATCTTGCTGCAGATGGTGTCACTGTGCATTGTTCAACTATTCAAGCACTTTACACAAGGAGATGCTGTATGGACAGAGTAATGGAAAAAGCCTTTCTCTGCACATACAAGCGGTGTAAACTTGAGGTATGCTAAAGCACATTTAGACGAGCCAGCTTCATTTTGGAATAAGGTGCTGTGGACTGATGAAACTAAAATAGAGTTATTTAGGCAAAACAAGGGGCGTTATGCATGGCGGAAAAACAACACAGCATTCCAAGAAAAAACACTTGCTACCTACAGTAAAATTTGGTGGCGGTTCCATCATGCTGTGGGGCT
Source organism: Beaufortia kweichowensis (assembly GCA_019155185.1). Lineage (NCBI taxonomy): Eukaryota > Metazoa > Chordata > Actinopteri > Cypriniformes > Gastromyzontidae > Beaufortia > Beaufortia kweichowensis. The sequence continues at coordinate 16,607,855 of CM032800.1, forward strand.
GTGTGGCCAGTGCAGGGACTGGGAATCTTGTTAAAGTTGAGGGTCGCATGGATTCCACTCAATATCAGCAGATTCTGGAGAACAATGTCCAGGAATCAGTGACAAAGTTGAAGTTGCGCCGGGGCTGGATCTTTCAACAAGACAACGACCCTAAACACTGCTCAAAATCTACTAAGGCATTCATGCAGAGGAACAAGTACAACGTTCTGGAATGGCCATCTCAGTCCCCAGACCTGAATATTATTGAGAATTTGTGGTGTGATTTAAAAGCGGGCTGTCCATGCTCGAAACCATCAAACCTGACTGAACTGGAGATGTTTTGTAAGAAGAATGGTCCAAAATACCTTCTGCCAGAATCCAGACTCTAATTGGAAGCTATAGAAAGCGTTTAGAGGCTGTTATTTCTGCAAAGGAGGATGCACAAAATATTGAGTTAATTTTTTCTTTTGTGGTGCCTAAATTTATGCACATGCCTAATTTTGTTTAAATAATTCTTGCACACTTTCCATAAATCATATAAACTTTATTTCACTTCTCAAATATCACTGTGTTTGTCTCCTATATGATATATTTAACTGAAATTTCTTATCCAGACAACCAATGATTTATAAAGGAAAATCATGAAAATTTACAGCGGTGCCCAAACTTTGGCATACCACTGTATATATATATATGGAGAAAAAACTTTGGGGGAACCCAGACTCACTTGGAGGTTCACTTCTCCTCTGATGCATCACAGCTGCAGTCAGTGGTTTGATAAAAATTATTTGATTTAAAGTCGTGTAAAAAATTTGAAGCCATATAGGTTTGAGTTTTGAGTTGATCTGGATTAATAGTTGTTATTGAATTTAACAATGTGTTAGCTTACAGCTAATGTGGCCGGTATCAAGCACTGAGTTTAATTAGGGTTGATGATTTTGACTGAATTAAGATCGGTCTGATTTGTGCTAGTTGTTATACAGTTAGTTTGTATGTATGGTAAACTAGGCAAAAGGCAGTAGTTGTCACGATTCCACTCAGCACCTCCCTCTGGACTCGATTTCCCACAATTCATTTCACCCCGCTCACCATCTTGTTATCACCTGCACCTGCCTCACGTCGTTATGGACTTTATTTAATGTGTTTGCTTTCTGTTCTCCCTTGTCTGGTGTTGTTGGGTTGTGGTTAAGTTCGTTGCCACTGCCCGTGTCTGCTAGTCCAAGGAGGATCTTGTTAATGTTACTCTGTTATTCCAAGGAGGATCTTGTTAATGTTACTCTGCTATTCCAAGGAGGATCTTGTTAATGTTACTCTGCTATTCCAAGGAGGATCTTGTTAATGTTACTCTCTGTCATTCCAAGGAGGATCTTATGAACCATTGTATGCTTATTTCCAAGGAGGATTGCTTGCCTGTTCTGTTTTTGTTGTATTAGCCGTGTTCTGTTCTGACGTGTAACGTTATTCTGTATATCTGAACCTGTTCCAAGGATTGAAAGCCTGTATTGTTCCCCTCTTAAGTGAGGACATTTTCTGAGAAGATAAGTAAACTACTTGATCTGAATTTCTCTTGTCTGTCTCATCTGCACGGTAACAGTAGTTACCTAGTAGGTAAAAGGCTAATATTATACAATAAAGGATTGTTTAGCTGGGGATGACTGAGTTGACTGAGTGCAGCTATAACATCAAACTGTTGACATAGAGGGAAAGAAGTAGTTAATTAGTCAAAAAAGTTAAATAGTTAAAGAGATTAGCATAAATACTGTTTAGCATGATCATTAATGTAGTAACTAGCATTAGCATTGGTTATAATGAGTGCAGGTTCTCCTGGGGGTCACCGCCGCCTCCTGACAGATCCAACGTCAGGTCACGGTATGGACTGGATGCAACCTCGGAATAATAAGACAGTGTTGACAGTACCGGGCTGATATGTTCAAACTTTTGTTCTTGTGAGAACTATAGCCGCTGCATTTTAAACTAGCTGGAGCTTTTGTAATAGGCTAGCTGGACAGCCACCTAATAATGCATTGCAGTAATCCAGTCTAGACGTCATAAATGCGTGAACTAACTTTTCTGCGGTTTTACAGGTGTTGGCAACATGGCTTTCAAATGAGATGGTGCTGTCGAATAAAACGCCCAGATTCCTAGTTGACGACGAAGGCTTAGTAGAGAACCCATCAATAGTTAGATAATATTCTTGTTGGTTAAGTGTGGGAGCTTTAGGTCTAATGCTGCGTTCACACCAAACGCGAATGAAGCGAATAAATCGCGCTATTCGCGCGTAGTTGGACGCGTGAACATTTTGAGTTTACTCGCTTCATTCGCGCGTGAAATTCGCTTCATTCGCGCGTGAAACTCGCGTCTCCAGTTACGTTGCAAAATGGCTGACTTGGATTTCGTTGAGAGAGTAGCTGCGCTTTATGTGCTATGGAAGGCTGAAAAACGGCGTAGATTCGTTAAGCGCCGTGTCTGGGTCCATCAGATACTTCAGAGGCACCCAGCGGTGAGTTTCACCAACTCCTCCAGGAGCTGCGCCTGGATGACGGCCGCTTTCAGCGGTACTTCCGACTGAGCCGGTCCCAGTTTGATGACCTGTTGTCCCGTGTCGGTGGGAGGATTTCCCTCCAGGACACCAACTACAGGCAATTCGCGCCAAACGCCTCATTAGCGCAATTCATAAACGCCTCATTCGCCTTGAAGCGCTCAATTCGCGCAATTCGCGCTTAAACGCCTCATTCGCGCCGCCTCATTCGCGCCGCAGGATGTCTATTCGCGTCTTTGCACTGACTTAACATGTAAATCACTCGCTCTTAACGTTTCATTCGCGTTTGGTGTGAACGCACCATAATGATTAACACCTCTGTTTTGTCAGAGTTCAACAACAGAAAGTTGCTACTCATCCAGGTTTTTATGTCAACTATACATTCCATCATTTTGGTGAATTGATGTGTTTCGTGAGGCTTCGAGGAGATGTAGAGTTGAGTATCGTCGGCATAGCAGTGAAACTTAACTCCATGTTTCTTAATTATAGCTCCTAAGGGCAACATGTACAGGGCGAAGAGTAGAGGTCCTAGAACTGATCCCTGTGGTAACATCTGCCAGTAGGTGTATGTGTATGTGTATGTGTATGTGTGCATGTATCTATGCATGTGTGTGTGTGTGTGTGTTTAGTTAATTCTCATATTGTAGTTTCAGGATGTTTTGGAATATTCATCCTCTCCCCATTGACCTAATAAGATTCAGTTTACATCTACATTGTAAATGTATTTTCTCATGATCTTAAAAATCTTTTAATCTGAGGGTGTATATTTCAGTGTTTGAAATTACTTTTATAGACAAAAATATATTTGTGCCAACATATTAATAAGATTAAATATAAAACTACAATCTCATTAAAAAATTGAAATGGATTACTAGGACTGAATAATGAATAAAAAGACAGCCAATAAAAGTTTAGCACATACAGTTTAAAAAACTTCTCAGATTGAGACCTCAAAAATCTGGATGATAAAATGTCAAGAGTATGATTTTACAAATTCTACACAAAGGGTGACTACTATTGAAAATGCTGAAATATAACATAGTGTTCATTTATTTTGGATCTTTTTAGTCACAACATCGCATGAAGCCGAAACACCTATCGTCTTAAGTGATATGTGTCACAAACATCTTCAGGGCAGAGCCACACAATACTCACTATATCCTTAAATTGTGTAAAGTGTAAAAGTGTAAAGGATTAAATAATCTTTCTTTGTGAAACTGTTTAATGTACGTAATTGAATAACATGGTTCATTTACAACATGGCATATTTCACTGCTGCCGCTTTTCAGGAGATTATATTTATCATGGAAGCGGCCAATGAGAACTCCCGCTTTTTGCAGCGAACTAGACCCTCGCGACTGCCTGTGAATGCCCCTTTAAACAACAAAGTGTAGACACCGCCCACTTTTGGATTATTCTTTCTAGGTAACTTTTGCCACTAGTACAATCTTGTTGACTTATCGCTTCAGCTAGCAATAGCACCTAATGCGCTGTCTATGGTTACATCCACCTGGCCTTAGCTAATTTGCATTCCTCGTTTTACCAGCGCAATGCCCCCAATTACTCAGGAAAATTTTTAAATAATGAATTACTATGTTCTTTGTTAAATATTGAAATGCTTGTCGTCCTCCATAGCTATGGGCTCTTTATGTACCTGGTCAGACTAAATTTAACCCTTTAGTTTTATTTACTTTACAGTAGTTTAATGTATAAAAAACATGCAGATACACACACAAACACACAGCAATCAAAATGAAAAGTTTTTCTACTTTTTTTCAGAGCCAGTAGACTAGAATTGCCATAAACCCTCTTTCTGAAGATACACAGAGATATGAGTGTCAGAAATCTAGAGCAAAACATGCCAAGATTTGTGAGGTAAGGCTGTGATTGTAACAGCATATGGGTCACAAAAGAAAATGATATTTAGAATTTGTCGCATGCACAGGGAGATGGGCACTTTCTATTTACATATAGTAACAGATACATTTAATATAGACACTAATATTGACAATAAATAAATATAATAAAAAGTCAAGTCATTGGAAACATTTTCAGCCTGTTAGCCACTTTGAGCATTCAGGGTTTCCTGATGTGGGTTTGGAGGGTAGGCTTTTGTGAAGCAAATAAGCAACATGGCAAAGGTTGACAAAAATATTTATAACAGGGATGCACTGATAGGAAACAACTATTGGCCGATTCCAATACAGATACCGATATTGGTCAATTGCACACTACAATAGACTCCACTAAAGATTGACTGCTTTTTGCCCAGGAAAGTAAAGTCTGTCACTACTCTCTTAGTAAAAGGGACCATTTCCCTTCTAGATAGAGAAACCGGGTTCTACAGCCGGTATTTCATCGTTCCCAAGAAGGATGGGGTGGGGTTGCACCCGATCTTAGACCCAAGACATGTGAATTATTCTCTGAGGAGATACAGATTCAAGATGCTTACTGTCCCGGCCATTGTGCAACAAATCAAGTCCAAGGACTGGTTTGTCACAACAAATCTAAAGGATGCCTATTTTCACATCTCCATCCTTCCCCAACACCAGATGTTTCTCAGGTACGCTTTCAGGGGCAAAGTGTTTCAGCACAGGGTTCTTCCATTTGGCCTATCTCTCTCTCCTCACATGTTCACCAAGTGTGTGGATGCTGCTCTGGCATCTCTGAGACTCCAGGGTATCAAGTGCTCAATTATCTAGATGACTGGCTGATTTTAGCTCAGTCAGAAATTTTGCCGGTTCAGCATCGAGATGTCGTCCTTGGCCACATGGAGTCCTTGGGACTGAGGCTCAATGCCAAAAAGAGCAGCCTTTCGCCTCGTCAGAATACTATGTTTATTGGGGTAGTATAGAATTCAATAGCTATGCAAGCACATATTTCCCTTGCTCGCATAGAATCCATTCTGGATGCATAGAATCCATTCTGTTTGCTCAAGGGGAGGTAAAGGCTATTGTGTACCCCAGACCTGGATATGTGCCTAAGGTTGCAGACTTTGCATCCGCCTCCACATGTTTTGTTGGAACAGAAGAGTATTTATCTTTTATGCCCTGTCAGGGCTTTGGAAGCTTATGTTACCAGATCCTCTGGATGGAGGAAATCAGATCAGTTACTTCTTTGTTTCGGATTCCATAAGAAAGGCCGTCCAGTCTCTAAACAGACCATTAGTAAATGAATCGTTGAGGCAATATCTATGACATATGCGGTGCACGGTTGCCTTTACCTCATGGTCAAGGGCGCACTCTACTAGGAGTAAGGCCTTTTCAGGGAACCGTTGGTTACATACATAACCTACAATATTCTAAACTGTGCAAAAACAAGGTACTTGTTAATTTGGAACTGAACGTGTCTGTCGTGCGGGGCAGGAGATTGGTACATACTCACCCCAACCAATCTTTCATTTAAATTTATCTCTGTTACTCCCTTACCCTAGACTTTTACAACCTGGAACGTAACACTTAGCCAAACTCCCGGACTACTGCTGTAATCAACCTGTCGGTGAACAGACCAGATAGGCAGGTTAGTGAAGGAATATAGGTTTATTTACAAACTCAACAAACACAGATAAGCTCAGAACAAAAAGACATCAAAACAAAACCAAAGCAGAACTGTAACAAATGTCCAAACCAGCAAACAAAGGAAAACTTAACTCAATGGTTCAGCAGAGTCTTTAGTGCTGGAGTAGAGCTTCAGAATCAATGGTGGAGAGACATGATGAAGACCGTGTAAGATATCAGGTAAGGAAAGACCAGACACTTGTGATGTGTGAGAGAGAAGCCTTTATACTATTGCTAAATGATGGGGGACAGGTGCGGGTAATTAGAATGCTGGTGATTGTGAACGGGCTGGTGTGTTGTAGGGATTTTTATGCTATTGTCGACATGCCAATGATTCTAAATTAATAAAAAAATGGCTGATGTATATCGTGCAACCGTGCATCCCTAATTTTACATTTAAGTTCTACATTTAAGATGCCAGTGCCTAAAATTCACCAAGAGACTGTGTACAAAATTAAAGGTATAGTTAAAGCAAAAGGGAAAAATCATTACAATCATCATTACAAACCTGTTACAAAATAATCATATACAGGTTTAAATGACATGAAAAAATGAAGACAAAATTTATAGCTTTGGCCAGTGGTGGTTTTAAGTTTTTAATATGCATACTGATGATTAATTTTATTTTAGTTTTTAATATTTATTTTTTTATATTATATTTAATATTAAGTTAATAAGGGTGTGATATATCCAGTACATGTCTTCCTGTCTTAATGAACTACATTTAGATGACAATGGAACAACATGGAGATGTTCATTAACAGAGGTCTGGCAGCATTATGCAGGAGGTGCCATATTGATCTGTTGTTTACTCAAGGACTCAAAGGTTTCTGTTGCAGCCAACCTTTACTATCAGATTAATGAAGTGACCGTGCAGGTAAGAGCCCTTCAGCTGACAAGTCCATTTTAAAACACGAGAGACACTTCTCTTTCATTATTCCAGGACGAAGCATCCAAGCTAGCCCCCTCCTTATCAACATCATATTTGTATTGTCCTTGGGGGACAGCTCTGGCATTGGGATCTGGCTCTGATCAGCATAAACAAGCTCCAATGGCCTAATATGTTTATTTACCCTCTATTAAACTCAATGTTAAATCAATCATCTGCCTGCTCTTTCCACCAGTCCATGCCAGTACATCCATTTCAGCTTCCCACAGGCTGACAGAGAAGCAGTGAGCCACACATGTTTGCTGTCAAAAGTGACAGAAATGGGATTCACAGTTTTTCTCTCTTTGTGTGCTCTGCCCTTTAGTTCTACTCTCTTTCTGGTTTTTCCTATATTTAAGAACAGATCATATTTCTGAGCTTTCATTAATGGTGTTTTCAAAAACATGCATGACACTTACTCTGTTTACTATATGTTTATGGATCCTGCTCCCTGAAGGAACGCAGAGTTTGGCTTCATCCTTTATCAAACTTGCCTGCCGTAAAGCTCGGAACCCCAACATTAAGTGTACATTAAGTTACCTTTTACACAGTACTTGGACATGAATGATGCCTCAAGTCATGCAGCCTATCAAAAGAATGTGTTCTATAAAAATAATCAATTTACACTACTACTGAGTTAATGATTCAGAAGCCCATAGCAACACTATAGCAATGCCTTGGCAACACCCAAACTTTGTGGCAGCAATTTGTGATTATCTTGTACACACATGTTGGGTTTTCATTTTATGTGGGGACATTCCATAGACGTAATGACTTTTATACTGTACAAACTGTATATTCTATCACCTTCCCCTAACCCAAACCATCACAGAAAACTTTCTGCTATTTTAGATTTTGAAAAAACATCATTCTGTTCTATTTATAACCTTGTTTTCCTCATGGGGATCAAAAAAATGTCCCCACAAGGTCAAAATTTACTGGTATTTCTATCTTTGTGGGGACATTTGGTCCCCACAACGTGTTAATTACCAGGTGCAAACTATTCTATCCACTAACCCTCACACACACCCGCACACACACACACACACTGATGGTTGTCTCACTTAAGCATTCACCTGTGGCAACTGAAGACAAATGTGGTGGTTGTAATATCTGTTAGTGAGATGATGAATTGGTCTGTCCTCTGCCATGCCTGAAAAGTAGATCACATATCTGACAATGCATACTGATGATTATGGGCCTTGGCAGGAAAAAATTAAACTGACTTAAGTTTAGCAATGTGTAAAAATCTCTCTAATACCCAACAGTTAAAGCTATTCATGATAATAACATTTATTTGCATTTGCCTTAAGGTTTTGATTATGGCAAATATGCTAATCTTTGTTTAGGTGCACACAAATACTGGTTTAATGAAAAAAAGAATGGAGTGTCTATTTCACACAAGTGTCTAAAAGTGTCTACTAAGTGTTTATTTGCTCTTGTTGGCAGAGGCTATTAACACTAACTCCGCCTACAATTACAAAGTTCTTTCAAAGTTCAACTGCTGGTCAAATCAAGGTGGAAAATTTGAAGATTGCGAAATCATGGGGTTACAGAGACAGTGCTGTTAGCAGACGTATGACCTTGTGGACAGTGCCCCTGACATGTGGTGCGGGCGACCCAAGTTCGAGTCTGGCTTGTGAAATTTTCCCGATCCGATCCTCCTCTCTTTCCCACTTTGCTTACTGTCCTCTCTTCGACTGTACTATCTAAATAAAGGCAAAAGCCCAGTAGTAAGTCTTTTAAAAGATATTTGTTTTGTGTCTGTATCATAATTTGATTTAATTGAATTTACATTTTTTCTATACATCCCATACATATAATAATTAAAGCATTTTAAATGTACAGTAAGTCTTCTTATTCACTGTATTATTGACACTGCTGCACATTTCACTAAGTGAAACTGCATTTGTTTTTCACTGAGCAGCATCTTTTATTTTTGTTTGATAGGTCAGGTAAAGTATCTCAGTTATACTTTTACAAGTAGCATTTAACCTGTTTAACACATTACACACCCTAGCATCATAAATTAATGATTGTGTCACGGAGTCATCTGATGCCATTACCACACAGGCTGCATCAGATCCTACCGTCACATTTACTCGTTCCCATTCACCGGACTTTTAGGACTGCACTTCCCAGAATCCTTTGCAATGCACCGCCGCCATCTTTGATTACCGTCACCTGCCGCTCATCAACCTGGACTCTTTAAATACCCATTGCATTCACTCTGTCACTGTCAGATATTGGTTTTGCTACATCTGTTATCGCCTGTCTGATGATCGCTATCTTTCTCTTGTCTTCTTTCTCCATCTGTTATTGTTGAAAGTATTATCTGCTCTTTATGTTACAAGTGTTGTTTTGTGTTTGTTAATGTTTAACTAAAGCTTTGTTATTGTTAATCTTGTTTCACCTTGTGCTTAATACCCAATCCGTAACAGATTAGATTTTTTGTGTTTTTAATACCACAATTTAAAGTCATTACATCTCTCAACTTCTTCAACTAAAACATCAAAGCTATCTTTAAATTATATCTGGTTATGTTCTGTATGTAACACCAATCCTACAGGCCCACAGGGATGCCTAATGTGCAACAGGTGCAAATGAAAGTACACTAGGGCATCTGTAGAGTATGTCATAAACTTCTTTGTCTAAAATAAATGCTAGAAGGCACCCCTAAGATGTGGTGGCGAGAAGCAATGTCTCGTTCCCTGAGAAAGGGAACCAGGGTTAGGCACACTATATGGACTTAAGTATTGGGACACGCCACTTAATTACTAAAATCAGGTGTTTCAATCAGACCCATTGCCACAGGTGTATAAAATCAAGCACGTCAGATCTCGTATGTGTATGGAGTGTGTTCCCTAGCTCATGCATTGTTCTGTCTGACCTTTATGTTAACCTGGTTTTTGTTTTATTGGATGTTTGTTGTTTGCTGTTTGCTGTGCCTGTCATCTTGTCAAGTAAACTCATCTTTATTTATTTCATTTACCCACCTTGTCTGACCCTCTCTCATCAGATCCCTGTAACAGTCACCAAAATCAATCAAATGCTTAGCCAAAAGACATCTATTTAAAACCAAGCGCAAACAGTGGACTAACTTCTGGAGTGTGGAAATGTAATTGAGTCCCTTAAATTACTTTCAAGAGGGTTTTTTTCTACACTTTTGCACAGGCAGCAAGACAGCTCAAACTTTCGGCTAAGAGAGATGGTTTGATGCGCCACTAATATTATGTATTGCAGGAGGTTGAGTTATTCTCTTCAGGAAAGGTTGACCAATAGTGATGAGTGGCTTTCCTTGGTATTCTTACCCAAACTCTACCAGCCTTCAAAAGTTGAAAAGGTACTGCCCATCCCAGTGATGTAAACCCCAAACCCATGATCACGGGTGGACTCAGCTTTCACTGAAAGGCAAAACCAAATCTGCCCTTGGTCTATACATCAACTGTTCTCCTATAGAGCATTACTGCCACTAGACCTAATTGCCCATCAGCTCCTTCAGCATATTACCAAGCCCATAAGTCTCCATGTGTGTGTCCTTTACAAAATCTAGTTGATTTCACTCATGAAGTAAATTTGACTGTCTTTCTGTTCTACAAACTAAAGTTAACAAGGAATATGTTGAAGAAGCTTTTTAACTTTGGTTCATCCACTACTCCATGTCACCTGCAGCAGCATTTTCTTTGTGAAAAATAAGGAATAAGTGAGCCTATGCCTATGTAGTCTTACCAAGATCTTAATGCTATTGCAGTGAAATTGGTTCCAGCAGCCATAGAACAAGTAAGTGAAGTAAGTGAAGTAAGTGAAGTCTCTTCTGCAAACAGATTTCCAGCACAATTGCTGTGTGTAATTCTCATTATCAGGTAAACATTTCTATATTCTCTCATCTCGGTACTATTGACTTGTTATGAATTGATTACTGTATTGTATTGTTTAAATTGGATCTTGAATCATTGCTTCTGTTTACCTGATTAATAAATTATGTTTGTATTTATTCAAACTACTGATTTTTTTTTACTTCAGTAGATTACGATGTATCAGTGTTACTGCAAATCTACGACCAGGGTTAAGTATATCTGAGTAATTGCTTAAAGGGATAGTTCACCCCAAAATAAAATTATGCCATAGTTTTTTCATGTCATTTAAACTCTGTATATGATTCTGTGTAACCAGTGTTTTGCAAAATATATTTTTCTGTGTTCATACAGAAAGTCATACAGGTTTGAAATGACATGAGGGTGAATAAATAATAAAATATTTTTTGGGGGGGTAAACAATCCTTTTAACCTTAACTAAGTTGTTATGCAATTGTATTCACTAGATGGGGCTATCATAGTGGTAGTCATAACCTCTGGTCATTGTCTCCGCTTTAATTAAGTATATGGGGTCAGATAAAATCCCTTATGGTGCTGGCCATAACCTCTGATTATTGTCTGAGCTTTGAACTAAGTTGTTATATAGGTGATTGTATGGGGCTACATGGGGTACCTTTTAACAATAGTAAGCATGGGCGACATTGTTTAAAACAATTGTTGCTTTAAAAATAACCTCTGGTTATACGGTTGAGTATACGAGGACCCTGTGCATCTGGCAACCGAATGAATGAGTACAATATACAGTAATGAGTTGAATAGAATGAGTAAACATTTATCTAAATTTAATGATCATATCAACACCATTTGATCATTAAATTCAATGATCAAATGAGGCCAGTGAGTGGTTTCTCCCTTACAGGGTTGGGCCAGTGGTACATGCATACCCATAGACATGTTTGAATGAGATCTGCGATTATGTGCCAGTCCCACCCTATTTCCTGTCACTTTTCTGCCCTGTCTAAATAAAGGCAAAAGCTCAAACGTATATGAACAAAAATGCCAGCTCCTCAGCGTGCTGCCATGTTGAAAAATATAGTCAAGAATATAAGTAAAGTATACTTAATCAAATAAATAAGGCATTCCAGAAAGGTGGTCGCTTTCGTTCTGTTAGATAAGCAAAATGCTTAAACTTAATTCAAATAAATTGTGAGTCAATTCTCACAATTCTCATTTGAATCTGATTTTCGTTTGTTATAGACCTCTTTTTGTCTGTGTATCTGTTTATAAAATAATAAACATGGATATGCTAGTTAACCCAAACTTTCTGTTTGACATTATGATAACACACTCCAGTGGGTTCAATTGTGTATTTGTTTCAGTTTCATTCTTCAAGAATCATTGCAGAAATCGTTGTTTATTTATTTACACTTCTATCTAATAAAAAGAAAAAAAATAATGCACACAAACAGTTGAGATGAATAGTACTGGGATTAGCAAGAGACAGAGAATGAGCATGTGTACTATATTCTATAAACAACAACATAGCCTGTGAATTTATTTGGAAGAAAAAATAAATATGAGCAAATGTTTTAGGTTAAAAAAAGCTTGAGGACACAGTGTCTGTCACTAGATATAAATTTGTTTCCCCCTGAATCCATTTTATTATGCAGATCATAGTTTTTTTTCTTAATGGAAAAACCATTAGGGTATATATTATGCAAACGAAGTGGCCCATTTCTCTCAACTCTATTCACAGCCTTAGGGTTTGATAATGAGCTTCCATGTTTTCAGAGAATGACAATTAGCTAACAAATCTGAAGCATTCATGCAAAGGTCTAATGCAAATGCAAGGTTTACAAATAAAGCCTCTACATTCACCTTAAAATGACTGTTACAGATTGCTGTTAAGTCTCTGAAAAAGGTCTTTACAATCATTAGACGGCTTATATTTATAAAGAGTTGTAAGGGTTCAAGGAGTAAAGTATTTCCAGACCGGTTTTCAGAGAGCTCACTTTTTTTCGCTTGGTATAAGGGTTTACAGTACCAAAAATAACAGACCCACCACCATATGGGAATCAGATTTTCTAAACGATTGCTTCTCAGTGTGTTTCAAACCCACCTCTGTTGACGATTGCCAAAAAGCATTTTGTTTTCATCTGACCATAGAGCCTGATTCCATTTAACCCTTTCAGCTGTGAATTTCGATTTCTATGATTGACCCCCTGATGTGAGTTTAGATTGCATGAGACAGATATGGGAACAGCATGCTGATAGAGGCAGCTGAAAACTGAGCATTGATAACACTCTATATACTGTATGCTAGAATATGTATCAAAACCAATTAGTATTGTGCCTCTAATCTGTGCTAATAGGGTGCACCTTTGTTTAACGAAATAAAAACAATGCACTGTCACTTTGTTTGGGTATCTGTGATATGAATAAATACACAACTCTCAAAATATGTGATGGTACACTGTAGGAGGCTTTGTCCATCACAAATATGTAATTCTACAGTGTTTAAAGTTCCAGTACTGTCTGAAAAACTGAAGACGTTCGAGTATGCTTTTGGCTAAAATATAAAACCCTTATAAACAACTTGTGGTGATGTAGGTGACTTCAGATGAAAGTTTTTGAAACTTTCTGAGACTTTTAAAACTTTTCTTTTACAGTTTCCAGTTGTAAACCTTTGAAATGTTTTTCCCGCTCAATCCACCCTCCTCACAGTGCACTGAGACAATACATGTCATTTTCTATGTTGATTTATAACATATCCAGTTATCTAAAACTTCTTAATTATTTCCGTTGTAGTTTTTTTAATTATTAGATATACATTTAGTCACTTTCCATTTTGTAAAGATCAAAAACCTTTTGCTGCACAGCTATATGCTATGGTATTACATATTCTGATTATAATTGATTACCTATGACAAACATTCACATATACAGTAAAAATACTGTAACAGATTTAACAAAACTTTACATTTCATATAAAATATATGTTTTTTGAAAGTAAATGGTTTGAATTACCATAAATTTTACAGTGAAAATCTGTATACTATTCAAAAAGGTTATACGTGCACTTTTACAGTAAAATACTGTTAAAGTTATTTTTTTGTAAGTTAAAAATACAAGGCACACAAACATTTACAGTGAAAAAATGTGAGACGACATTCCCATAATTCCCAGCATGACTCTTTGCATTTAATATTTCCTTTCAAAAGGTATTGTTTCTTCTTATTTTTGTTACTAGTATATTAGGGTGTTTATGTCTCATTTAATGTTGTTTAATAAATGTTCACTCTAAAAAAAAAAGAGTTTTCTTTGCTCGTAATCATAGGGGAACCACTTTAAGTGTTATATAGAACTTTGTCAAATAGAGGTGCTATATAGCACTGCTACTGATTAATGAACCTGTTAAGCACCTGTACGGTTCTTCAGTGGTTTCTTTGGAATGGTTAAGGCGCTATATGGCACCTCTAATGGTACTACATAGCACTATTGCTGAGTGTTATATGGCACTTAAAGTGGTTCCACTTTGAATACTAGCAAAGAACAACTGGAACACCATTTTTTAGAGTGTATAGCATTTCTTAATCGTCACATTTTACACTCATGCTGTTTGTGTAAATGACACTAGTCACCATTTTTATACTGGTAGCAATCCTGTTTATGGATATGCGACTTGTGGTGAGCTCTGATTTATCATGTAGCTGTCCATTTTACCACCTGTTTTTTGGTGGTTAACTTTAATATACTGTATTTTAAGGTACAAAGCAGAATTATAACAGTAATAGATCTTGTATATCAGTTAATGAAATAAAGGGTTAAGAATTGTAATATACACAAAACATATATACATATGATATATACATATAAACTGTAAAATATACAAAACATTTCCGCAATCCGAAAAGTTTGCCACTGTATTTTTCAGTTTTTAACTACTAAGTTGTATACACTTTTTTTGTATTTTTTACAGAGATTCATGGCAACCACAGCTGATGGTATTTTACCGTAAAAAAACAGATTTTTTTTTTATAGTGCAGTGTTAAGTTAATTGTATTGATATTCTTATTGTTTGTCTAGCTGATGTTTCGGATTATTATTGTGGATGTTGGTCCCAGCTCTTGTGGCCCTGGTTTCCCTAGTACTTTGTTCTTCTCTTCCTTTGCCAGCACCACCCTGTCTACTGGCTGCACCCCTTGGGCCTCTATTATTGCCGACTCAACACTGGCCTCTGCCTCAGTTCCCAGCACTGTTGACCACACCTGGCCTCCGTCATAGCCACCTGCTCCAGCTTGGCAGCCTCCACCCTGGTCACCATCTACGGCAGGGATGGGCAAACTCGGTCCTGGAGGGCCGCTGTCCTGCAGAGTTTAGTTCCAACCCCAATTAAACACACCTGAACCAGCTAATCAAGGTCTAATTAGGCATACAAGAAACTTTGAAGCAGGTGTGTTGAGGCGAGCTGGAGCTAAACTTTGTAGGACAGCGGCCCTCCAGGACCGAGTTTGCCCATCCCTGATCTACGGCAATGCTACCTTTCCCTGGAACTTCGCCCCGGTCTCTGTAGGTGACCAACTAAAAGTCCATGAATACTGTTAATGTTAAAAATTACTGTAAATTAAATGACTGTGAAAGAAACGTATTAAACAAGTAAGTGTTTAAAACTGTGCCCTTACTTTACCCTGATTCATAAAAAGAAGATGATTTATAATTTTAGCTGTCACAATTTCGCAGGAAATGTCACTTTGACATAATTTGACTTCAACCCATGTACAGATAAGAAAATAAAGATAACCAGTCATCTCTTGATATTATGTAAACAGTAGTGACATGAGAATGTTTCATCTGTTCCTCTTCCAGACTCATCATCAACCTGTTTATCATCCAGCTAATCTCCTTGTTAATTAAATATATTTTGTTTTAGTCCAAGAATACACATTTTTACCTTGTTCCAAATAATAAATTCCTGATCCTCTTGTACTGTAGATGTGTTGTATAGTCTATTGTTCATAGAAATTGCCCCATTTTGGTTTGAAATCACTGACCTACAAAAAGGATGTTCTGCTCGCTTACTCCATTATGAATGTTCTTGCAAACCCATTGTACACATTTGCATAATACACATGACCTTATTAGATTAATAGTCCAGATCTATATTATTTATTTGCTTTGTCAGCAGTTACTGTACTGAAATTCTCTAATGGGGTCTATGTGTACTCAAAAATGTTATTGTTTTTTATAGTAAACTTTTTTTAAAGGCTGAGCCCCATATCAGCACAACAAAGTTCAACTAAGTGACATTTATTTGTCATGAAATGCACTTTAAAGCACGAGTGGGTGTGGAACATCAGATCTGTATACAAATGTCTGCAACATGAAAAAAACAATTCACCCTAAGATCCTCTGAAATCTCTCTACCATATCACATTCTGAAAGAAAGCCAGGCATCCCAGGCATTTCATGGAGAAAAACTTCTGGAGCATCAACCCACTGATTCTGATAGACAAAAACAGCTGTCAGATATAATACCCACTGCCTTTGATCTCAAACGCACATTGCCTCTGGGATACAGAAGGTATCTTGAAGAAAACACCCTGACAACAATAATGGCGCTGCATGTAGCAAGCAGGCAATAAGCTCATACCAGATATGAAGCTAAAGGAATTTTCTGTCAAAACCTAAAAAGAAGTATTTCAATTGCAACTGTATGATGACATATTTGTATTTTTTTCTACCACCAATATATTACCCTTAATGTGGGTCTCTGTGAGAATGTTACCAAATGCACAGATTTCATCCACAAATGTAATTTACAGAGGAACACAATTCTTGTAATCTATAAAATTATTTTACCCAAAATGGATAATGTAACATTATATTATATATATATATATATATATATATATATATATATATATATATATATATATATATATATATATATATATATATATAATAATTAAAATTTTATATTTTATATATTAATTGTATAAGTAAATTGTGGGTGACCTATTATGACTTTTTTACAAGTTGTAATATATTTGTGTGTAAACAGAATGTGTAAACAGAATGTATTTGTGTAGTTTCAGCTCAAAATACACCACAGATCATTTATTATATTTTCCTCTAAATGTAAATTCTTCAGGCTCATTAAGTATGTGAGGTTTTGGTGTGTGTGTCTGAGTTAGCTGCTGATCTTCGCCCCCTTTTGGAGAGAAAGAGCAGAGAGAGCACGTGTGCTACTACTATTCCACTGTGTCTCAGATGTCAGGAGTAAATGAAGACTTTTCTCTTCAGTTTTACATCCAACAACAAAACACATGAAACATGTTTGTTTATGAGACATTCATGTCACTACACCAACTTCGTAGTGGTCGCCTATATCAGCATGGAACAAAAAATAAATTGCATAGACGGCATTGAACTTCGGTCTCCAGTGTAGTAGCTGTAAGCCACTACTCCACTACACCGCCCGCTGTTTACACTTTTGTAGTTTGTCTTGAAAGTCTGTGTACAGCTGAATGGGGTGTCAGTTTTGTAGACACAAAGCTGACACACATTTATGGTCAAACAACTAATAAAAGATGATTTTCCATAATAGTCCGACTTTTAAAAATCCCTGTTTCTTGAGTGACTGGAGAAATATAAAAAATGCACAATGACTCAGTGATGAGGAAATAATGACCTATTAGCCATTAGAGACATCTTATCTAAATGTCCAACATGCTTTTTTATGTAACAGAGGATCAGCGGACTGGAATACTTGATTCTGATTGGCCAGTTGCAAGATTCCAATGTTTCCCAGATAACAACTACTTATAACTAATAACTCGGGGTCAACAATGTTTAAACCAAAATAATATATATGAGACTGAATTTTAAATGATTAAACCACAAATTACATGAAACATTTTTTCCTCATGGAAGGTTTGTTCTCTTTAATTGATAATCTAGAAATATATTCCAAATCAATATTTGGTGTCCAATAATTTACCCATGAGACAAACTGTGTAGTAAAATGTACATCCATTCAGTTGTTCTGAAATATTAGGAGTTTATTGTGTGATAACAACCAGCTGGCTGTACATCATCCCCTGCTTAATATTTGTAAAATAGTTTTTTGTGTGTGAATTAATGTCCTATATAACTTTTGGAATTTTTGTAGAAAATACTGTTCACTAATGGCAGATGGTCTGAAATGGAATATGTAAGATTTTGATGATTTTATAAAAATCAATGTGATATCTATGAAGGTAAGCAGAGAATGATTATTTAAATGCTTCTTTAAGATGTTTACTGTCATTCTTATTTTGTGCTGCAGCCTTGATCAGGCACTTTTGTCAGTTACTTTGGTTACCTCTTTCTCCTCTGTGTATTATTTTCTGACTGGAACATTAATCACAGTGACATCCCAGCTACGTGACTGTTATGTAACTGAAATGTAATCTAATAACCAAACTTTTGCTGTGGCAATGTAACTGGTTACATCACGGAAACCAGTTAATCAGTTAATATTATTAACTGTACTATTAATACAGTTAATAATACAGTTATTTAAACAGTTTCATAAAAAAAATCACATAAGCATACATTCAGAGAATGCAATAAATGTAAACAAATGCTGGTCAATAGTGTGAAAATAAGCGTATGCAACCAACTGCATATAATAAAACATTTTATTCAGAATTCAACAAAACTCTTGAAGATTTTATTACATAACATAGTGGGAAAGTTGAGCCTCCATTCTCCACAGTGGCAGTGTGAAGCAGTGTGGCTTGCTAATATTCATGCGAGATGTTTAACAGCTCACTATTGCCCCCTTAGCATCACCCGCCTGTCTACAGGTCTTTGTCATTTATTAAGACTTTATTGTAAAGTATACTTTATAAATAGCTACCAGAAATTAAATAAAACATTAAACAATTGAATCTATATCACTATACACATGTTAGCTAACTGTCATTGCAATTGGTTAAATTTAACAAGTTATTAATAATGATAAACATTACTTTAAGCTGAGTTCCACTTCCACTCAAAAATACCACTTTTGACTTCATTTCCACTTTTTGAATTCATGAAATGTCAGCTAATTTGTTAAGATAAACAAAAACGCAGTATTTTCATCATTTTACCAGTCAGTGTGTTTGGGTAACACAGAAGTGAATGTGCTTCTGTGCAGTGTTTGGAACGGCAGTTAGCTAACCCGCGTGTAGTAGTATAGAAATAGTCAATCCTTAAGCTTTTTTTTTTGTTGTTTTATTTTTCAGGTATTCTACAGCACTGATTGTTGTTGAGAGCAGAGTTATCATGGAAATTTAATTCAGTCATTGAAAAAGTCTCAGTAACCCTGGTTCCCTGAAAGGGAATGGCAATCCACAACGTCACAGGCGGGGTGACATCAGGACCAGGAAGTATAAAAGACCCCGGAACGATCTCATTTTAGCTTCTTAGGCTGAAGCTGCGCCCAGGGATGCCGGGAGTATGGCAGGCAGACGCAGCGTCTCGTTCCCTTTCAGGGAACCAGGGTTACATACGTCACCTGAAACGTTCCCTTTCAAGGGAACTGGCGCTGCATCAGTGTGGCGACACTATGGGAGCAAGGTTCCAACGCTGCCATAAGAGTAAGACCAAGGAGAAGCGATTTGTCTGCAGTAGACAGCAGTTGTGCATGAGTTCGGCTTAGTTTTGTTTACCTCGTTATTGCGCTGTGTTGAATATTGCCTGTTGTTGGTTAGGAATTATCTTTTATTTATGTGTTTCTAAAAGGGTACCTTTATTTTATTCGATCCTGCCCTGTGTGTATTTGTTAACTATAGCATTTTAAACTATATTATTGCTTCCTGAGAGCTATCACTTTGTATTTAGCACTCGATTACGCAGAGCTATCCCAGGTGTTAGCTCGTAGTTTCGACCCGAGCAACATTAGCCTAATTAAGCCTTTGTTGTGGAAATTGTAAAGGCGTGTTTAGCTGTTTTCAATCAAGTCGTAATCAGCCATTGCACTTAAACGGCGCACCCCTAACGTCAGCGGTAGTGTCAGCCCTCGTGTAAAGCCCTCCTCGTGTAAAGACCTATGAGTGTAAAGACCATCGACTCTACCTGTGCGACTTCACCGAGCAAGGACACCAACAAGGCACTTAAGTATCACGTTTTAATTTAAGTAATAATTTTAACATGACTTTCTATTTGTTGCATCCTTCTTCGTAACCTCTATGCACTCTCAGCCTATCCCTGTAATCCACCATAGACACGCCTACAGACACTCATCATACCGCTTTTACCTCCGACCTACACCCCCATTCACACCACGCCCACCCCTCCTCTGTCTCTCTCTGTGGGCCTCTGGAACTGCCAGTCAGCTGTAAACAAGGCTCAGTTCATCCCTGCCTTTGCTACACAGTCAGACATTCACATCCTCGGTCTCACTGAGACATGGATCCGTCCAGAGGACTCCGCCACTCCCGCTGCACTCTCTTGCAACTACGCTTTCTCCCACTCCCCTCGTCAATCCGGCAGGGGTGGTGGCACAGGTTTACTCTTTCCCATCACATGGAAATATACATGCCTTCCAGGATTATGCACAAACACTTCCTTTGAATACCATGCGGTTACCGTTTCATTTCCTTCTCTGATTCACATCATTGTAGTTTACCGCCCACCAGGGCCACTTCACAACTTCACTGATTAACTTGATGTGCTTCTCTCCTCATTTCCTGAGGACGGCAGCCCACTCATGGTCTTTGGTGACTTTAATATTCACCTGGAGAAATCCTCTGCCTCTGACTTTTTAAACCTTCTTTCCTCATTTGACCTCTCCCTCCTTACCACCACCGCTACTCATAAATCAGGAAACCAACTGGACCTCATCTTCACACACATGCATCACCTCAAATCCTACTGTCCTACCCCTACATATCTCTGATCACTTCTTCATAACTTGCAACATACATCTCAGCTCTAACAACACAGCCACACCCACATCTGTTTCATTCAGGCGCAACCTCCGCTCTCTTTCCCCAAGCACACTCTCTGCTGAGGTATCATCCTCTCTCCCTTCCAACTTCTCATCCCTGGATACCAATACAGCCACTATGTTCAACACTAACATCCTGTCTAGATAACCTCTGCCCTCTATCCTCCAGACCAGCTCGTGCCTCCCCTCCCTGCCCTTGGCTTTCGGACGTCCTTAGGGATCATCGGACCAAACTCAGGGCTGCTGAAAGGAAATGGCGTAAGACAAAACACCCACCCGACCTCTGTGAGTACCAGTCACTACTTTCATCCTTCTCCGCTGCTGTCCACACAGCAAAGACCTCTTACTACATCACACCCTGGGCCATCATTCAATCACATGGCTTTGATTACCACTGCTATGCTGACGACACCCAGATTTTCTTCTCCTTCCAGCCAGATGACCCCACAATAGCATCACGCATTGCAGCTTGCCTGAATGACAACTCATCTTGGATGACTAAACACCACCTTCAGCTAAACCTTGCCAAAACTGAGCTCCTGGTACTTCCGGCCTCACCGGCAACGCAACACAACCTCACAATTCAAATTGGCAACACAACCATTACACCATCTACATCAGTTAGAAACCTTGGTGTAATCTTCAATGACCAGCTGTCCTTTACCAAACACATCTCAAGGATAGCACGGTCTTGTAGATATGCACTTTACAACATCAGGAAGATCAGGCCATATCTCACAGAGCACGCTGCCCAACTGCTTGTCCAAGCCATGGTAATCTCCAGACTGGACTATTGCAATGCTCTTCTGGCTGGTCTTCCTGCACAAACAATCAAACCACTGCAGATGATACAGAACGCTGCAGCAAGACTTGTCTTCCAGGAACCCAAAAGAGCACATGTCACGCCACTCTTCATCTCTCTCCATTGGCTACCGGTGGCGGCCTGCATTAAATTGAAATCATTAATGCTGACATTTAAAACCATCATAAACTCTGCACCCTCATACTTTAACTCTCTTCTACATACCTACAACCCATCCAGAACCCTACGCTCAACAAATGAACGTCGACTGGTGGTACCCTCACAGAAGGGCACTAAATCTCTCTCTCGCTCTTTCTCCTTCTCTGTTCTCGGCTTGTGGAATAATCTCCCTAACGCAATCCGGTCTGCCACATCCCTCACCTCCTTTAAAAAACTACTAAAAACACACCTTTTCCACGAACACCTGACAGCTTAAAAAAACCCCAAAAAAACAAAAAAAAAAACCTTCTTTTCTTTCCCCTACAGGTATTTATCTAGCACTGCATAACATTGTAAACTTAGGAAAGCACTTCTTAGTACTATTGCTTCCGCTTTTGATGTATCGCTTAATTGTCTCCTAATATTTGTAAGTCACTTTGGATAAAAGCGTCAGCTAAATGCCTAAATGTAAATGTAAATGTACCAAGTCATAAAATCTAACAAATGTAAGCGGCGAGGACCAGCCGGCTGCGTTACACACATCCTCAATAGAAGCACCTGACCCTAAGGCCTTAGAGGCCGCCATACCCCGAGTAGAATGAGCTCTGACAGTAAGTGTAGACGACTGTCCAAAGACTTGATAAGCCAGTGACACATGCCTCGACTATCCACCTGCTAAGGGTTTGTTTGGTTGCCGGCAGACCCTTGCTGGGCAGCCCAAAACACACAAACAGCTGCTCAGACTTTCTCCATGAAGCAGCTCTGTGAACATAGTGCTCGCAAATTTGAATTTTCTGGTCCAAGTTACTAAAGGGAGGAGGACAAAAGGCCTGCTATGTAATGGGCCTTGGCACATTGGTGGGTACTTTAGGCACATAATTAAATTTTCAATTCAATTCAATCAATTCAATTTTATTTGTATAGCGCTTTTTCACAAAGGTCTTGAAGGCGGTCTTGCAGGAACTTGAGTACTGTGCTAACAGGATAGTTAACTGGATCCTGCCTTCGACCTGAGCACCAGGAAGTAAACACTCCCCACTTTAGTGCATACAGATTCCTTGTGGAGTGAGCTCTGGAGCTTAGAATGGTCTCTACGACGGGGTGCCGTCTAAGAGTGCAATCAGGACCAAGAACCATACTCTGGCCGGCGTAGCCTCAGCTATATCTGTACGAGAGCATCCAGTCCCAGTGGAGCTGGTGGTGTTAGGGAGAACCACAATGGACAAATGGTAAAATGTTTCCCAGATAAAGTTCACAACCTCGTCGTCTGTCGTTAACGTTGTGCGACGACATGTTGACCCCAACACTGGGCCCTGAGAGAGAAGCCCAGGCTTCTTCCACACCAACAGTGCCCTTAGACACTTGTGGGTGACCCGTATTGTATGGAAGGGGTTGCTCTCGGGGAAAACAATTTCCATTTTAGCCACCACTGCAGGGGTCTCATGTGTAGCAGGCCCAAAGGCCGCAACCCTAGCACTTTCATATGTGCGAGCACAACATCTCAATGTTGAGCCGCTAGGCTTTCCGACTCCAGTCGTCTATATAATTGAGTATGCGAATGCCCTGGAGACGCAAGGGTGCCAGGGCAGCATCTACACATGAACATACATCCTGTGTTTGGGAAGGATGGAGACATGTAAGTATGCGTCCTTCATGTCTATTGTGACAAACCAGTCCATGGACCTGATTTGGGTCACAATTTGTTTAAGTGTAAGCATCTTGAACCTCAGTTTCTTTACTGAACGGTTCAGCGTACACAGGTCTAGAATAGGGCGCAAGCCCCCATCCTTTTTTGGAACAATGAAGTAATGGCTGTAAAACCCAGCCTTTCTTTCTGGAGGAGGAACTATCTCTATGGCCCCATTTCCCAGAAGTGTGTTTACTTCCTGTTCCATCGGGGCCCACCTCGGTGGATAACACCCCACTGAATACGGGCAGCCTTCGCCCGAACTGAATCGTGTAGCTATGTTCTACTATTTGCAGGACCTAACAAGACACATTTGGCAGAAGTTTCCACGCTGCCATATGACCTACTAAGGGAACCAGCCTCTCGAGGCTGGTATTATAGTTGGTGATAACTTGAAGCCCTGGGTTGTAAGGTTGACAGTTTTTCGTTCAGTTAAACACTTGATCCTTGAATTTTGTGAAGCTTACACCAGTGTTTTATTCTTAGGGATCTTAGGAATAGTGTTTTATTAAAAGCCCTTGTGTGTTGTTGAGGAAAAGATTAGCTGAAATTACTTGTTTTGAGTGTGGTGGTGTTTGAAAAGTTACTGAAATAAAACAAAGATCACTTCCATATGTTGATATTATAAATTATCTTTTAAAGAAAACATTTAATGTTTGCATTATTTTTTGTTAACAGTAAACATTTACACTCATCTACATCAAGCCCATGTCATACAAACCTCACCAATGGTGACAATTAACAAAATAATTCAGATAAACAGATCAACACAAAGCTGATAATACAACAAAAGACTATTTATACCATCAATAAATGCCAACATCTAGATTTCTGCTGATATTGGCTTTGATTTTCAAACTTTGTGAAGGCAATATTACAGCTGGCCAGAAAACCTAACATAAGAAGTCAAGAGTCAAGTGCCCAAATAAAGACTAAAAGAAAAGACTATTAGGGTGTCTAATTGTTTATCTTAATTGATTCTGCTTGTTTCAGCGTGTGTTTAACATTAATATGAACTAATATGTATTTATATGAACACTAGGGTTTTGCTGTGTGATCACAAACTATCCACAAAGACAAACCACCAAATTACAACATCCCAGTAGAGAAAGCGGGAGTGCACCAGTGTCCACTGTACTGAACACCATGCATTACAAGACTGATAAAGGTAGTTAATGGAAAGGCAGAATAATGGAATACGCTCTAAAAAATTGTATGACACCAAAATGAGTTTGTGGAAAAGCCTTAAAAATCGTACATTATGAATTTGTATGAATACAGTTAAACTACGGGGTCAAGCTGGAATAAACTGTAAACCATGCACACCTGGGTCATAACAACAGCATTATATCTGTACATTTATTGATATAGCCAAAGAGCACTTAATTTGAAGGTATCTGTAAATGCCTTCATAGACACGGGTTTAAAATGAAAATAATCAACAATAAACATGGTTTGACGATCACCCAGTGTATGTTGTTATACACCCAGTTGCTTTTCAGTTTTTGGTATAAGCAGGTCAGCTTTTCATCTATTCATAGAGGGGATGGGCACAATGCTGATGGGCTCACAGCAGCATACTAGTACTGGAGTGCAGCTCAGAGCGGAATGAGTGTGGATATCATCAGCAATTCTATCACATCATTGTGCTCCAACTGCAATTTTTCCACAGTCAATGACACAAAGAGAGAAATGGAATGAGAGATGAGCAGACAGAGAACTACAGTAGTCACCTCAGTAGTGGAGGGGACTAATGGAAGTTTTTAGAGCCTTCGGACCACACAGAAATGAAGAATGAAGGAATGCTGCGAAGGTGGTAATACAATGAGGCCAAGGTAATTGCTCTCAGTTCAAAACTGAATGACAAATGTCTCAGGCACAAAATGAGATTCATTCTTTCATGCTCCTGTGCTTTATAAAACAGTTCTCTCACTTCTATTACTGCAGAATAAAATGGCTGCATGAGTGATTCAATTCAAATCAGACTGTTGGCCTGGTGAACCTTGGAGTAGTCATTTGGAGTGGGAGTGACTTGGGAACGATCAAGTTTGCTTTAGTCAATGACATGCATGCATGTGTTCTGCTTTAATTTTGAACCACATTAAAAAATTCGTATAATTATATATTTTCAGAAATTTCAATCAGATTATAAAACATTTGTTGATGTTTGACAGAAAATTAATTCATAAAACCTGTTATTCTTTTAGAAAATGCAAAAACCCTGTGTTGTCAAAGCTGATTAATTAACATTTGACCAAAACCAAGCTCTTGACCAAGTATTGGACATTTTTGTCAATTATGTACGAATTTTTGTGTTTTATATTTTTTCCTAGTTTGTCCTTTATTGAATTATTTATTTGGTTCTTTTATATTTCATCGTCATATTTCGCTTCTAACCCATCTTTTTGCGAAGAAAAGCACTTTGTTAGTGGTCAGGTTTTGTCTGTCACTGACAAAATCGTGTGTGAAAAATAAAGTGCTATGCACAGAGTAACATCGCAGCAGCATGTGTACAGAGTACATTGTGACCAATAACATGCTAAAATGCATCTCGAGAGTTGCTCATGACGGAATTACAATGTTTAGTCACAAGCACTTTTTAAAAATATTTTCAAAACCCACAGACAGATGTAAAGGGTAACCAAAAGGCTAATGAAAAACATTAAATGTTTAAATAAGAGTAGAGTACAGTTATACAAAAGTAACATGGGTTTATTAGCTCAGATAATTTCAGGAAGGATGATTATGATGAGAAATGTTCATTTTGACTTTTGATATCAAATCGTATCTGAACAAATCTGAGCACAGTTTGAGACAATGAAATCACCAGAGATCAGTTCTGAAATTGTATATGAGACACATGTAAAATTAGGGAGACTGGAGAGAGATGTAAGTTTTAAACTAAATTCTCCATTTGCTCATCGTTGTCTAGGAAACATAAAAAAGATCATTATATTCAATATCTCTTTTTCTATCAACACCTTCACTGTCAATTCTTTGTCTTGTAATATCTTCTGCAATTTAATTCTTTCACAAAGCAGCTGTGGTTTCCAACATTTCATTGCCTTCACATCACCTCCTTCCATATTTACAGGCTTTTTGATGTTTGCATGCAGCACATATCAATAGGCTGGTCTGCGGCTTTGATCTGACTCTCACCGATTGCTTGGAGTGTCTTTCACAAGAGTAATTATTCCCTTCAGTCATCTTAAGGTGAAGGTTCTACACTGCATTACAATGTGCATTGATCTGTGTGTTATGCAGTGAAAGTCATTCCCAATAGAAAGTCTGTGATATCATTACACAACGTTTTTAAATAGCTGATTCTGATTGGCCAGGCACAGAATTCCAAGGTGTGTTATTTTCTGATAACACAGGGTCACCCGGTACTGCGAGTAAATTTGACCTTGAAAATATTTTATTTACAAATATATCACATAGATGCATTTCTATTTACTGTAACAACTTTATGAGATTACATTACAAATGATCAAACCAAATTGTGTGTTAGTCTTGCTTGAACATCATCAAGTCTTGCCTGACGTGTCTAAAGTCAATGGGAAACAGTTTTTCCTTGCAGAAGGTTTGTATTCAATAAAATTACGTCGGTAAATCATTCTAAGTCAATATTTTTTGCAGGATAACAAGCTTGCTCGTTGAACCCCTTTAGAATGATACAAGACCTCTCCGATTCGTGTTAAAGTCCTTACTGTGTCAGGGTATATTTTGTGATAACAGCCTGCTGGCTGTACATTATTCCTTCCTTATTACACAACTGTATTTATTGTAGCTTTTCTTTGGAACATTTCTTGCCTTCCCCTTTTCATGTCATGCTTTTCACAGTCAGTTGCAATTAAAGAGGACTAACTGAGAAATATCGTCTATAAACATGCTTTCAACACAACTGCAGAGAAATTGTTAATAAGGGAAAATCCCAGATTGATGCAACCGTAGTTGTGATGGAAATGCCAGGATCTTGTCAGGAGTATGTGGCTTAGAAGGTTCTGTTTGCTCCGACAATGACGGGTTTGTTTTTAGATCTCATATTTTCAGACAAGTTACCATAGCAACTGATATCTTGTGTCTTCCCTACCAACCAAAGTTAAGGAATAACAGCTATTTGGCTTGTGATGATATAAGTCCAATTTATATGAGGCAAATATATACGTTTTTTGTTGCACTGCTACAATGTAATGTTAACTTTTTAATGCCCTGTTTGTCTTCCATTTTATATTTAGTCCTCCATTTTGTTATTGTCCCTCATTAACTACTGGTATTGTAGGCAGCTGTTTTTTAATGAACCAAGTAATGAGGAACCTTGACAATACCTGACAATAACATTTGTAAACATTTGTTTTTTTATCTGCAGTATGCTTTAGTGCTGTGTGACCCTGATGGTCGCTGGCTGTAGTTATTCTAACAAAATGCTTGTAGTACATTCTGTTAAAATCTGTTAACTAAGGAAGGGAGATGTGTTGATGTACAAAATCAGGGCTGAAAAGAATGATTTTGTAAACAGAAACCATGGTTTTAAAAAAGAAACATTAACCACACTAGTCACTGTCTTCTTTAGTTCTTTAGTCTTACTTTAGTTTGTAAAGCAACCAGAATATTTAAGGTGTTCTGAGTTTACATTAGTAGAAATCACTTAGTACCTCAGAAGTTACTTATTTACATTATATATTTCAGAATTTTGTATTTAACTAGATTAATGCTATTGAGCAGTCAAGTGTATTATACAGTACAAAACACTCAATGATAATTCATTTAAGTTCAGTAATGGATCTGTACCATGCAGATGGACTCTTTCAGAACCTGGGCTTTTTATTGACATTGAAATTTTATTATGAGAAGCAAGGAAAATCTAAAATTTTATTGAGGACCTTTATTAACATTAAATTTAAAGTGTTTTTTTTTTTCTGTATGAGCAACTTTTTCTTCATGTTTGAGAATCATGATAGGTTTCTTTCTTTATCTCATTTGCAATGGTTTTACAGGTCACTTCCACATTAAATTATTAATGAGATAATATGAGTGTTTATGTGAGAAAGAAATGTTATGTCTATCTTCTATTTTCTTCTACACTTCTATGATGAAATGAAAATAAACCTAATAATGTTGCTATTGTATTACATTTGTTTTGTCATATAGGAAGTTTATTATATATATATATATACACACAATAATAACTCAAACATGATATACACTAACATGATATGCACAATAATTATCTATTTTGGAACTAAAAGAGCACATTATGTCGGAAGGTGACATGTTTTTTGTGGGTGTGATATATTAGGCAAACAGAGCAAACATTTAAAACTTTATTCTCAGAAAACTGGAACGTGCTTTTGTAAGTATGGTCATTAATATGCATATTGTGCAGAGGAGCCATCTTCTGCCATTTTACCATCAACTGATCAGTCTTTAAAAAATCCACAGAAATCACTAAACCTTACGACACAGCCTTTATAAACATATGCAGATGTGCAGTCATGTTGGAAATGTTTCCGTTTGAGTAGGCTACATGTGTAAAACAATGCTTGCAGACAGTCATTTTGTTGTTTACGTTTTTTTCTTCCTCGGCATTATACTCAACGGCAAAACCGAAATGTCTCCACACCACGGGTTTGAAAGACGCCGGCGCTTCCTCGTACTGTAGCGTCACTTCACCGCCGCTCGCCATGTTAAAGTGTGGAATGATGGTTCAGCGCCCCCTAACTTTAGAGAATAGTGATTGAATATTTACTCGCGGGGAGGAGTTTCCTCATCTTAGATTTACATTCACACACAAACAGTCAATTTGGAGAGAAATAAAATGCACATAAATTATTTAAACGTAAAACCGAAAAAAACGCAACCGAACGGTTCAATATTATATTGAGAATTGTGGCATCCCTATTATTTTGATTTGTTTCTCCATTTGTATGCTCTTGGCACTAAATTTTTCTACTTTTGTATTTGGTTCCCTTTGTTTTTGGATGACTATTTGTTTGAATTTTGTCTTATAATTATCCCTGTTGCAGCTTTCGTCTATCACATTCATTTGTTAACACAAAGAATTCCATTCTGTTTTTAAACCTCTTATTTCAGGTTAATGTTGTTGCTCTATCATTAACGTGGTTCATGTGGAAGCTGTTATAGCTTGATTTATCAGAAAGAGTGGTGCCGTTACATTGGTGATCTTTTTGGCACTTTGTTTTTTTTTTGCTGGTGGTGTTGTCTGTGGGCCGTAGGCTAAGGGTGCCACACCACCGTGTTTGTACATTTCTCTTTTTTGTTGGTATGTTTTTCTTTTATTGTTTTTTATTTAGTCCTTGGTGAAATGTGATGTTTTGTTTTCTTTCTTATTCTTTTCCAGGGGCTAGCGAGGATTTGGTGTGGAACAGGGGAGATAGCTGCTTTTATCTGGTAGTGTGCTTTGATGTGAATTTTGGGGGGTCGAGTGACTTCCTAAAATGGAGTTGGCCTGCCTTTTTCTCAGTAGACTTTAATCTTTAGGATTTAATTCTAATTTTATTTCATATGCTCAATTCCATAATATCCCTCTAAAATTCAATTTGTGTTTCTTAATTAAATGTCTTAATTAATGTTTCATAATTAAAATAAGCTCTTTTAAATGATGATGCTTTTTTATAATAGATTATTTAGGTTATTGTTAATATTATCAATGTCAATGTTACTATTAACAGTTTTCAAAATAAAAGATCATTTACAAGCATTTAAAGAAATTGTTTGTTAGAGCCATTGGCTTCAAATATAGATTATATATTATAGATTAAATATAGATTATCGATCTACTTGATTTGTAATGATAGATATCGGAATCTCGGTCAACAATCTCGGTCAACCCCTAGTTACAATATGTTTGTATGTTATATTATTAACATGTAAATAGTGTGTGTGGTTAAAGCAGCATTATGCCTGTCATATTCCTGTGGAATGAGCAAAACATACTTAAAAAAAATCTGAATCAATTAGACATCAAGAATCAATGTATGAAACTTAACAATGGTGACAATCAACAAATGAAACATGCACAAAAACACATAGACTTTGTTCTTTATCTTACATTACCACTTCAGTAAGAAAAAGCATACAAATAAATAAATACATCTCTTTTGTTCTAACCTTCACACTCACTTTC